>MU225762.1:694127-704338 GCA_018584345.1 Thuja plicata
ACCTCATCCAAGCCCTCTCTCTCCTCCAAAAACTCTATAAATAGAGGCCTTTCTCAAGAGCAAATCATCTCTCATTTATGCATTGTTATCATGCTAATTTAGTTCTAGATTTCTTTAAAGCATTTAGCATCTTTCATAGCAATTTTAGTTTTTAGTTCATGTTTACTTCATAGTTTCAATCTAGATATTACATGTTAGGATTAATGGAATGAACTTAGTTTATTTTCATTGAATCTTGCATATCATCTTAGTATTATCCTTGCATTATCATGTTGGATGAATACTTGAGACAAGTTCCTCATACTTGCTCTTGAGTTATTCATTCTCTTAGTTGCATTCAATAGATCTAGTGGGATTATAATATTGTGTTTGGAGAGCACACCCACAAACCTCTCTAAGAGCAAATCAACAAGGCTTGGGTGCACTTGTTTGGCTCATCAGAGGTTGTGATGAATCTCTTCTTTTTTTTAGTAGTATGCTTTTAGATATGTATAATGTTGTTATTTGATGTTTATCTCTAACGTTTGCATGTCTAAGCATGCTCCCAATAGGTTAGGTTTTATCACATACAGTAATCACCTCAATAACCTCCTTTTTAGTCACATAGGATTTGTCCAATATCAATCTTCCTTCTTTGAATTGACACAACAATAATAAAATCGAATCCTTTTCTACAAACTTTGGAAATTCTCCCCAAATATCCATACCTAGAGTATGAACCCACTCCAATTAATCCACCTTTAAGTTTACTTCCATTTTCCTTATTTTCTCATGATCAAATTCTTTCAATTCAAAACTTTTTAACATTTGTGGAATAATTTCACTGGAGTCATGAATAACGAAACTAGATTCCATCTCTGTACTTGACCTAGTTTCTCAAACCCTTGAAACCTCTGCAAATAGTGACAAATAATTTTAAATATTACCCTTTTAGAATTAACTCCTCATAATTACTTTTTTGCAAAAATTATATCAATGAGACAATTAATCATACATTGCACATCAATCAACCAAACCAAGAACAATGTACCTTATTAGTCAAACTACACCAGAGAACCATATGATGCAACTTGTATCATGTCAGAGAGGGGTAATCAAAAAATTATCATTTTTAATACTCCTCATGAGCCAATGAACAAGGCTTAGTTTTTGGAAGAACTAGCACCAGGATCTGGTGCCACAAGATTCTCTTTAGTAGCTTCCTTGTTCTTCCATACCATGATTGTCTTCTGACATTGACCTAAACTGTAACACTCTTGTCACTTCTAGAATTTCCCAAAGTAGTAGCAAATGTGCATGTATTATCATAATTTCTAGTTTAACCACATTAGAAACATTTTATATTCTTAGTCTTGATCTTACTGACTAAACCCTAGATCTACACTGATTAGCTTTATGACCATAGTTATGACATACATAGAAATTACCATGAAAAATATTATTTCTCCTCAATTTTCCTCATAGTATTCTCTAATTTATCCACTCTATTATGCAGAATTTCAAGACTACCCTCAAATTCCCCTTCAATAACCCTGGCCTCTTTCTCTTTCATGCTTTTTTCCAGATTACAAACCTTATTGACCATGGCAACATGAGCATCCACTTTTTCCACTGCATCCCTCATTTCCTCAAGGCACACAACAACCAATTTTTCTCCTATGCTTAACTTCTTAAGGAGTTTTATATCACACACCATCATACACATTTTTTCTTTGACCATGCCAAAATCATCCATCAGCTTCCCTAGTGTACACGTAAAATCCACAAGGAATTTTTTATCTTTCATCATAGTGCTAACCCCACTTTTCTCCTTGTCAACGGTCACCTTGGTCCCAAGAACATCTTTATCAATTCTCCCCACAATATCTTCCATGACCTGGTTAGCTTCTTGAAGGTTTTCCTCCTCCCTCTATATAGAATTCTAGTCCTTACCCAGATTTCTTAAGTCACCATCCAAGTTCCCTTCATCCCCAATCTCCTCACTAATATTTTCCTTATTACTCTTCATCTTCTCAAAGTCCTCATCATCCTCATAAGAAATGAAAATGTTCTTCTTCCAGGGGATTTTAATACTTTTAGTCATTTTCTAGCTTTCACTAAGATGCCCTCTTTTCCTCTTGACTCCATCATTCTCCCCTTCTTCCTCATAGTCATCCTCTTTTGTATCCTTATCAGTAGCAAAATCTTCCACAATAGGCTTACCCTTCTTTTTATTAGAGGGGGACCCCTTTAATTTAGTCTTTTTTGTGGTTTTAACCTCAAAAGGCTCCTCCTCATCATCTTCAGTTTCTTCTTCATATAGATCATCATCCTCTTCCCCTTTAGTCTCTTCTTCATTCCTAGCTCTAGCCTTAAGCAAGGGTTTTTCCATCTTTTTCATTTTCAAAAGTTCAAACACCATAAGCATTAAACCCTGGTGTGAGGCGTGATCCCCTTGAAGATCCTTCTAAAATATTTTGATAGTGTAGTCTAGAGAAAATAAATAGTAATGGAAACTAACTTTCACATCATGTCTAAAATGATTTAGCATCATGAAATGGAGACCATAAGCTATGGTAAATCTACTATCAAGTGTAATGTAATTAATAACAACATATAAGACAAACCTCTAAGGTCGAGAGATATACTTTGGGTTGTGGTAGGAATTGTTCGCCTTCACCAACCTTTTTCTTTCCTTCTCCATATCAGGGAACCTCTCAAGAGCCTTATCAGAGATAGTCCTATCTCTATATAATTTCAACCCCTCCATACTCATACTTGTAGCTTCAGCAACAATCTCCTCAATGACCTCTATATACTGGTTACCCACTAAAACCTTGTTGTTCTTTCAGGTTTTGAAGAATTTCTTAGACACAACAGGGTTCCTACCATGAAACCCACCATACCTCCTTTCTTCATAATCCCCCATACCTCCTTACTCTATTTCCACTCCTTGCAATTTGCAGGTTCAAACCTTTTCTTTCTACCACCTATTTCAACACTCTAGTTATCCTACACAATGTCTCTGAGTAACCTCATTCGCTATTCTAAATGACACTTCTCAAACAATACCTAGAATCTGTGTGAAATAAAGATCATAGTCACATAATAGTCCTTCGCACAGGAAAAGGAATAATTAAACATCACCTTGGATTTAAAAATCTTCATTAAAAAGACAAATTAAAACTCCTTCTACATGCTCTATAAACGGTCATTGTTAATTAATGATTGCACCTCAAAAGGAAAATTATCAATGTCATCCCATTTTGTCATCAAATCCACCTTAAAATCCATGTTGGCAGTCAAGTCAACAACAAAATTAGTCTCCCTATAGTTATGCGTGATGACGCATTCCTCAAAAGAGTTTATTAGGTTTTTAGCCTTATGCATAACATTATATATGGTCCATAAAGGGATAAAATCATTGTTTAGACATCTTATAATGTTCAAAGAATCACCTTCAAGCCATTTTTTTTGCACTCCTTCTCCTTAGACAGAACTAAGCCTTGGAAAGAAGCATTATCCTCCACAACATGATTCTATTTTATACCTATATGTATAACTCTCACCCCTTTACAAATACCTTTCTCATCTCTAACTTCTTTTTGATGTTGTCCTTGAGAAATTCTTTAGTATTTTTACAATTTTCCAATTGTAGTTTTAGATTTTCCACATTCTCTTTTGATTCCTTCAGCTCCTATATTACATATTTTTGTCTTGCTTTGAATTTATGAATCTACTCCCTTAGTTTATAAATACAAACATTCACCTCCTTGAGGTTTTGTTTTAGTTCTTCATTCTCATATTTTGTGCATTCTATATCATCCAACATTATCTTCACATTTTCATCATAATAATATTCTCCAGCTACCTATTCAACCTACCAAGGATCTCCTCAATCTATAAAGCTTTATCTATAAGGGACCAATCTATGATACCAATTATTGAAAAACTCTGTATATCTGAGAGGGGGTGAATCAGTTATCCCAATAGATTTTCAAACTTAACTAAACTGGTAGAAATGTTAATCCAAACTGATAATTAAAAACAATAATGAAGATTGAAAGCATATAAGAAACATCATGCATAATGAACACCAAATTTATATGGAAAACCTAAGATGGGAAAAACCACAGAGTTTCTAATTCTAATGCGTATAAACACCAGTTAAGGTGATTTTTACAAATTTTCACTGTAGGTAAGGCTCACTATCAATAGGCTCATTTTTGGTTGGGCTAACTACCCCAGATACAAAAACAACTATCACAACTAATACAAAAATTGACCTTATAGACAAAACGTGAATTGATGAAATTGCATCCTCTCATGCATGGATTCAATTTTGTTTAATAGCACTGTCACTATCTGCAATAGATCCGAACAAGAACCGGATATAGAAACACTTTACTACTTCTTCGCCCAACTCATTATTATATCTTCTTTTAATAACAATAAATTTTGCATCACTTCACAATTCATATTCACATTCCTCCTATTCATACCATCAACCATACCAACATAGAACCAAAAAAGTATTCTAAATATATACCTGTAGAAATGAGAAAATTTCATAAGGTGTTGACAAACCAAAACATGTCGACTTGAATAAAAGAAAATTGAAATATTCATTAAATCACCACACACTATCATTGGACCTAAACAATAAGTCATGCATAGAATAAGCATGTTACAAAATAAAATTACCAAAAGCTATTGAATTTCAATGTCGATGGGAACACCACAACTAGGACCATGTCTCGTTATCATAAAATTCACAACCAACCAAAGGAACATACCAAAACTTTTGTAACACACTGCATGAATGTATGGATAGAAAAGATATTGGAGAAAGCTTTGGAAACCCACAAAAAATAAAGAATGATCTTCATAATTTTGTACTAAACATCTTCAATTGATGCCAACCAAAATTATTCCCAAAACTGGAGAAAGGAACAACTCCACATATGTCATTAGTAACCCACCATATCATATTGAATACTATAGACATACCAAAAAGATAAACCACCACTATCGAAGCAAGGATAACCATCCACCAAATATGTTACCATATAATACTGCATAGAATAGATCAATTATGTACATTACCTAGAGCACAATCATCTGGTATATAGGTTTTGACATCAATGACAACAATCCCAACAATAATATCTCAACAAAACTTCCACACCATATTCATCATTATATATCAACTTCGTCAGATTATCAATCAAGGGTATTGCCTCTCTATCCAAGATTTCTTGGCTGACAAGTTTTTGAATACCTTCTAATTACTATACAATACTTGTCAATTGTTCATTAGATACTTGTATTAAAGGTTCATCATCATTATAAGGAACATGAGGAGAAATATTTTTAGTAATGTTAGGAAAGATATATTCTAGATTAAGAGAAGATGATTCTCTTAAGATTTTAGGTGGGAACAAGCTATCATGCAAATCATGCTCAACACCATTATCATTTAAAACATGAGCCATGAGTTTATAACTTTATGTTGGGAGTCAGACTAAAGCTAAATTGAAGGTTGGGAGTCCTACTAAGTTTGAAATATTATGGACAGGCTCATACCAAATTGCTAAAAGTTTGGGTGAGAATACATTTAGGATTAGTACTTTGGATGGAGAACTCATCATGTTGCATGTCAATCGATAGTTTCTCAAACATTATTTCAAATCCTAATAGTATTAAATGCTCTAGGTTGTGCTATGGTAGATTAGTCATTTTCTTTCTTCTCTTTTGGTTTGTTTGCAATTCTTTGGTTGGTAGTTTTTTTCTTTGTTATCCCTAGGTTTTAGGTATCTATGATTTTCGTCAGTGTTATCTCCTAGTCTCATAAAGCTTTAGCTTTTATTTTGACAAGAGGTAGAGTTATCTTTTAGTCAAAGCGGTTGAATTATTTTATCTTGGTTGGAGTTCTTGTCATAGGTGCCTCAAGGGCAGAACCTTCTCCATGATATTTTGTAATGATTTCTTAATAATGATTTCTCAAGTCCACATGAATATACATTTAATAAATGGAATTTAAATAAGGCATTCTCTTGAGTAGACTTAAGGCATGGTTTTCATGGAGAAAACCCTTCAAGGTATTTAATTGTCATTTTCAACCCCCTTAAGGATTGACAAGGCTCCTTGTTTATAGAAGAAGTTATTAATCGGTATTGATTTCTTGACAAGAGTTATCATTTTAAACATTCAAAATCATATATAAACCAAAATGGGGTGATTCTAGTAATCTCCACCAGGGATATGGATGCTTGACTGAAAATGGAACAAGGATAAGATAAAATCAAAGGAAACTCTATCAAGGTTATGGATGCTTGGATGAAAATAGAGTTATTCCCAAAGAACCTCTAAGGAACCATGTTGAAATGAATACTTTTTAACCTAGGTCATTTCAAGAAGATGTTGATTGGTATTTCGAAGGAAACAATACACCTTGCACACACTAGGAGGTCATAAAAGGAGAGAGTCCCATGAATATTATGGAGAGAATTTTTTTTTTTTAGGTATTGATGATAAATTCCCTGATTTGAGGGAAATCCTTACTGATGAAGAAACACCTTCTTCATTTCTCATTTTTTTAGGGTTATTTGTTGTGCTTCACAACTCACACCCCACTTGCCCACTTGGATAAGTGGGGAACCCCTTTTTTCTTATTCTTCTCATCATGTGCTTGTTATTGGTCTTGTCTTTGGTTGTTGTTGTTGTTGTCTAGGACCTTGTTAGGATTAGCATCAGGGAATTAAGATTGTTAAGAAATATTTTATGCTGCAATGCCTAGTTAGTGAGGCCCCTTTGTCCTCTTTTCCTTTTCTTCTTTTATTCCTTTTTCTTCCTTAAGCTTTGTAGTGTTTTCAATCTTTCAACCTTTCAAGGGTCTGGGGAAGACAAATTTCATCTAAAGCCCCTATCCCTGAAGTACAAAATACATTGCCCTTACCTATTTTAAAAGGACTTGGTCAACCCTTTGGGGTTTTAAGGGAAATGAGACCCACAAGCCCCAAAAAGCATTGGGGATCTTGTTACCCCTGATACTTGACACTAAAGATGCATGACATTAGCGCCCTTTTTGGCTATAAAAATTTATTTATTTTCTTAATTGACTCATTAGCTTGATTATCACTAGCCCACTCAGAGCGATTATTGAGTCTTTGAGTGAGCTTCTTTCATTTAAATGATCATCATTTGATCTTACAGGTGCAATTCTCTAGTCAATCGAGTTAAAATCCCTTCCCCTTAGCTATTTAAATACATTTGTGCATGGAATGAACCTGTCCTTGTGAGAGATAGTGTGCTCATTGTAATTTCTAAATCACAAGCTCCTTTCTTTTCCTAATTGTAAATGGTGTAATATGATCAACATCCTTTGCTAAAATTTGAAAAATCCATCTAACCATTTCAAGGATAGATTATGTTTTAAAAATTACTAGTGATGCTACCATTAAACATATATTTGATCCTCTCAATCTAGTGCAAATATTCAAATTAGGGTGACAAAATGAGTAGAGTAGTCATTAAGAACATAATTCAATTATAATAAGGATGAAGTCTTCTTGAAAATGATATCTCTCAATATATTTTACAGATATTTTTCTTTAAAATATAAATATGCTAATTTATTCATACAATGACAAATCAATTAATAACATAACAACTTTTCCATTATAACAAAAATAACTAATTGTTAAAATTAATTAATCAAATTTCCATAATACTTCCTATCTATAATATCAATTCTCCAAGTTGATGTAAGTTTAAGTTTACTTAAAGTGCCAAATATCTACAACTATAAATCTTTAGATGTTTGTTTTTTATTAATAAAAGCAACAAAATAAGAGTGATTACCCTTACAAAACAACATCTAGTAGGTTGTACAATTGGATGAACCAATACACAAGACTTACAACATAGAAGTTTGATATTATTGTGATTCTAGATAAGAGAGGGACGAAGAATCCTCTTAGTTTCTTGATGGAAAATGTGAAGATCTCTCGTGCTCCCACAATAATGTGTCCCACTTTTTGGCCAACTTTGACACTAAGACAAACATTCTGAAAAAAAAAAAAAAAACTTCACTTTTGGACACCTATTGCTGCAAAACCATTAAGAATTTGAAGATGATGTCAACTAGTGACTTTTAGTATTTTGTTTCTAGTTTCAGAATATATATTTTTTAAATTTTTTTGAATTTATTTGTATCTATTTTTCCTTCTCCTTCAAAAAGTGGTTTTTCTGAAAAATCAACATTTTTAGGAGTGGCACTCATTTTGATCAACATAATTTTTTTCTAAAAATGATAAAAATGTAATTCTTTTGAAGATAGATTTGTAACACCAATATCTAAAGAATCCAATTGGTTTCATTCAATTTGGTTGAATAATTTATAATTTATTGAGTTTTGAAGTGACATTAACTGTAATTTAGACATTGGTTCATTCAGATCGCTCTAACTTGATGTATCAATTGAAATTCATTTTTTTCTTTTTTTGATAGAAAAGTAACATAAATGCCCATTTCCAAGATAAATTTTTTCTATTAAAGATATATTATATTAATTCATAGAAAAATGAGTACAATCAGGTGTCTAGCTCTAAATATATACAAAAAACAAATCTAAACATATATGTTCAAAAGTTCAAAAAATAGCCCTACATACACGCCTAGCTACATCTGACTGAGAGACTGACATAGTCCAAAGCTAAGAAAGATACTAGCTATTTTGTTTCATACATAAAGGACTGTAATAAGTCCATAAAGTATGAGAGTAAGTACAAAAAGTATCATCAAATGAAATCTTCATCACTGAAGGGCACCCAAGTCACCCATCCTTGTGGACCTTCCATCCACCGAAGTAATTCATCTTTCCTGATATGCTACTCATAGGGGTGGACTAGGGGTACTGCAACTAGATTTGTTGGACTAGGGATGGCAGTGAGTGGAATGGCATTAATCACAGGTCTATCTGCATTGTTGAGGCCACCAACTTCTTCCATAAAGTTGTGGAGTGAACCTCTAAAGGGGGCCAACTCTTGTACCTCTTTATTCCAAGTGTAGCCATGGGACACCTCCTAGGATCCCAATCTGACCATGCCATTTTTGAACAGATACTGCAACTTTTGTCTTTTGATCTTTATCACCACTGTAACTTACACAACAATGTCATGAAATATGAGTCTCTTGAGAGAATCAGTAAGGATTCTACAGTTACCACCAAAAACAATATCATTCCTCTTTTTCCATATGTTCCACATAATTAAAGCAGAAATAAGTGCAAAAAAGATATTAAAAGGTTTCTTCAAACCATTAATTTACCAGAGATGATATCTACAACTGAGATGGTGTATATCTAAGGGAAACCAAAGAGCTTCCAGGTCTCCATGGCAAAGGGACAACTGAAGAAAACATGACAAACTGACTCATGGAGTGGGCAAAAAGGACAGACATTGGGGTCCCCATTAGGGAGTCTAAAGGGAAACATGTGTAAGAGAAGATGCCACAGAAAGCATTTGATTTTTGGTTCACAAAGGGAAGTATAGAGATTACAGAAGATCTTAGTCCACTTATCCAGTTCAAGATCAAGGTTCCAATAGGAGTTAAAACGGGGGAAGATGGAGAAGTCATGGGTGAGGAGTTCATAGAGCTGATTTGATCTATTATTCATGATTAAGGTGTAATATGTTGAATGTAGACCTCTGAATTCCACACAAACACAACATAGTCTTTACACAATCGCTCAATTCACAAAGACAAACATGAATTGTTTGTTCTGCAAATTCTATTGAGGTGACCTGTTGCCTCCTAATTAGTTGTGGATGTTGAGTTTTACCCTCAAAATGAGAGCCAACAACCTGACCATTGCTAACATGGAGGATTTTAAGAATGCAAGATGAGAAGAATTGCCATTAATCTTATGAAATCTGCAACTAGTCTATGAGAAAATGCTCTTAATCTATGAATTGAGAAGCAATTTAAGCTATGAAAGTAAATGACACTAATCTAAGAATGAATTGCAACTACTCTATGGAAGTAAAATGCAATTAATCTAAGAAAGAAAGTGCTTTTAATCTAGAAATGAAATTCTTGTAACCTATGAAAGAAAAGCAATTAAGCTAGAATTGAACTTGAAATGGATTTAAGAAGCTTGAAAGCACCAAATTGAGATGTTAGATAAATCATAAATGAAAGCTAAAACATCTTCAATTCCAATTAAAACT
>MU225762.1:719533-732135 GCA_018584345.1 Thuja plicata
AACCCCTATGTTATGCCCAAAAGTTGGGAAAACACACAATCAAAATTTTTTTAAACACACTATAGGTTAACTAACTTTACCTTAAGGTAACAAGTGCACACAAAATGGTGTAGAGGAAAAATAGTTAACAGAAGAGTCAAACTATGTAGAATAGCTTTCGGAACTATCCTATAGGGATCCCTAAGCTACACACTTTGATCGGCACACAAATCAAGATAGTTGACCAAAATTCAACCCAAGTTGACCAAAAAGGCAATTGTACACCGATAAGCATAAAAGGATGATACTAGGGTCCGCTAAGCCCTAAGGAAGGCTCACACATAAATTTAGGTAGATGACTAAAAATTCAACCATGCTCCAAAAAGTGTGAAATTGAAAAACTGAGGTTCTAAAGGGTACAGGGAATACTCGGGCACAAAAAATGAGACAATCAGACTAAGTTTGACCATGGTTGACCAAAAGTCAATAGTGCATAATAAAGGTCAAGGGTAATGATAATACCCTTTAAATACATCAGTCGCAATGATAAGGGGTTGACTACACCCACTTATCAATAAATAACGTCAAAGAGTTGATCTGGTTTAAATGAGAAGTTTATTCATTAAACTATGATTTAAATTTAAATTTGAATACTAATTTAACAAATTACCCCTTAATAATGTAATAGTCCAACATTAAGAAAACTATAATCTAGATTTTGCTAATCTATTAAATAAACTTAGCTTTTAAATGAAATTTATTTACCAATAATTTAACTTATGAGAAATAATCACTAAGAAATATATTAAATAAATAAAACATTGTCAAACTCTAGAAGTATCCATCTAAGAAATCCACCTATACATTTATAAAATCTAAAGGATATAATAATTAACATTTCCTTATTTGAAATTAAAAGTCTAACATTTAAAATAACTAACATATTTAATGTTAAATCAACTAAAGACTTATCTTTAAAATAAACTGATATCTAGCCATTTAATCTATATTAATCTCTACATTGAGATGAAAGCTAAATTTTCAAAACATACATTCCTACTCAATCTTAATCCCAATTTGATTTATAACTATATCAATAAAACCTATACTATTAGTCTAATCTAATCAAGACCCGTTAATGGGAATGGGAGGGTTCAACCTTTGGCTAGGGTCGAGGATGCAAGTACGAGTGTATGGAAATCTCCATCACCTGTATGGGTCAAAATTAATTTTTATGGCACCTCACATGGAAAACTGGGAATATTTGGGATAGGATACATTGCACAAAATGAGAGGGGAGAAATCATGGCACTAGGGGCCAAAAGGATGAAAAATGGAACAAACAATGAGGCTGAGTGCTTGGCAGCAGTTGAGGCCATGCTAATGGCGAGACGATTACAGCTTAGGAGAATTCATGTGGAAGGGGATTCACTCCTAGTAGTGGATGGGATAGCCAAAGGAAAAATGGACACTTGATACTTGAACAAACACATCAGACAGATACATAATCTGGTGGGCGAATTTGAAGACTTCAAAGTATCACATGTGTCGAGAGCTACAAATGAGATGGTGGACAAACTCTCAAATGTTGGGGCCAACGGATCACTAGAAAACCATTTTTAATATTTTGAAGATATAAGGAATGGACTATAGTGGTGGACAAGCACACCAAGGAAGGAAACCATAGATTTGGGGCTTTCAACTACAACAAAACCTGAGGCAGGATAACTAGAATCAAAATGAAGGAATTTGTAATGGAGAGCACGTGGCACAAATTGCCTATGAGAAGGAAAGTGATATGATGTAAAGTTACCTGTGTGTGATAAGGAGGTAACATGGTGAAATTGAAGACATTGTATTTTTCCATTAGTATATGCAAGGAAAAACATGATAAATACCATTGGTTTATACTACACCAACAAACAAGGCACGGCACTACCCGACGTCAAGGTTACCGATACTGTGAAGTACAAAGCATCCTGATGAACACTATTCAGTGTTACCCAATGAAAAAAAGTACAAAGGAACCCAATGATTAACCAACAGTGCAACCTGATGATATATTCAAGAGTGGAACCCGACAGATGAAGGGACCCTGACAATCAGTTCAAAGAAGGAACACCGACAGACTTTCAGTTCACACTGATGATCAACAACCAACAGTCAGTTACATCCCGCAAAAAGTGGATCTGACTTTCCACGTCAGATAAATCACTAAATTTCTATATTTATCTTCTTGATTTGTTTTAAATCCATTACGTAAAGGAAAATCAATGTATTTATTATTATTTTTATCAGTTTAACTGATTTAAAAACATGCAAACTAAAGGATCAAGGTCAAGTTGTATACCTTGGATCTAGAGTTAACATTATAATGTGTGATTCTAAAATAGGTCAAATACTTGTATAAATATATGCTCAATCAATTGTGAATATGTTTTTTGATGATGATTGTAGCCACTAAGAGCATCTAAGGATCAAACAATAGAATTCATGCACCAGCATAGACAAAGATCAAATAAGTTGTCAAGAATGGAACAAAGGCTACCGACAAGCAGGAAAAGGTATTAATCAATCACTATAGGTGATATTCATATAATGTAATCTTCAATGGATCTGTAATCAAAAATTATAGATTGCATACAGTTAGGTCAAACATATTGTACACATTTTAACAAGTGGGGTACACTTAAGAAATCCTTTCAAGGAAGGTGGACTTAAAATTCCTATTGTAAATCTCTTAACCGAGTGCACACTACATCAGTGTTGCTAAAGCTTTTAAAAGAGTATATCATAATAGGTCTCCACATCAATACTCCTAACAGGGTAGATCATCAAAAGTGATCAAATTGTAAGCCTTAACCGGCTCCCTTCCATTCTGCAGAAATGAATTTTTGTGGGTGTCATCCCCACTGCAGTTTTTACTTCCTAACAGGATTTTTCTGTGATATCATATCTTGTGGTATGTGTCTATTACTTTCATGAATGTTTCATACAATTAAGTTTATGAATTTATACTACATGCATAAGAAAGAACATCAAATATGGTCGATAATATAGTAAATATTGATTACTAATGATGAAAGGTGAAAAGTGTTAAAAGTTATAGAGGTACTGATTCAACCCTCCCCTCTCAGTACTACTCCCCATTAATCCCAACAATTGGTATCAGAGTTGAGTCTCTTCTTGGAAAGCTTAAAGGATTAAGAGAAAATATCATACAATGGAGAAGTACAAACTTGATAAAAATATTGAGAATAAAAAGCTTGAAATTTAGATGTTCTATGAACAGTATAAAGAAGCTAGAATCAGTATGAGACAGTTATTGGATGAAATAAAGAATGTGGCTTCTCGCCATAATGAGATAGATTATCAAGAAGAAGAGATTCCAGATTTATTTGTCTTCAAGATCAAATAAAAGCAAGGCATCAGATACATCAGAAGAAAGCATCACAAGCCTAACTAAAATCAATCTACATCTACCTGAACAAGTCAAATCTCTACAAATCGGTCAAGAGACACAGATGATAAGAATGATTGATGTCATGAACAATTCAAGGCAAGCTGAACAAGAAAGAACACTAGCTATTGATGATAGAAGAAAGATCACAGACAAGATATAAGAAAATGATTCTAAGATACAAAGACTTACAGATGATCACCATGAGGTAACTAATCAAATTATTCTTATGAGTCAAGAAGCAAACATAAGGTATGTGGAACTCATTGAAAGAATATAGATTATCGATGAAATAAGAGAAGAGAATGAAAAAATAAAGCATGAGGATCAAATTCAACAATAGCATAATGACATGATTAAGAGAGCTAAAGAGAGTACAAAAAGCATGGATGAATTCTTGAATGCACAAAGAAGACCCAACACCAACACTGGACTAGGGTACACCGAGCATGGAGAGTCATCAAATGAATTTGATCAAAAAGATGCCTACACAAATCATAGACTAAGGAAGCTAACATGCAATCACTGTGGAAAGAAAGACCACACCTCAAATGTCTACAGGAGCAAAAAAAAAGGTATTCCTAAATCCACATTTACATTCATAGGACATTGTTATAATTGTAGCAAGAAAGGGCATAAAGCACATGAATGTAAATTAAAGGTGAAAGAACCAAAGAAGGAAACCTATATGGACAAGTATTGTCCCACCTACAAAATGCATGGGCACACATCTCTTGAATGCAGGAAGAAGAAAATTGAAGAATGGAAACCCAAAAATGAAGGAAATGCATATAAACCGAGAAGAATCAGTAATTCATATGCTTGGAACTACAATACATGGATAAATTGCATAGCATGTGGTAGATATGGTCACATTGCTGCAAATTGCATGAGAGCATGGACCAAAAGGTCTAGAGGATGGACCAACCCGGGAATGGCATGTTTGCACTGTCATAAGGTTGGATATCTAGAGAAGGACTGCAAAGACCAAATAACAGAAACCACCACTTTTGCAAATGGTAACACTATTGAAGACATCAAGAAAATGAGAAAGAAAATGTGGAGGAAATCTTCAACCATTGAGGAAGCTAGACCAAGCAATGCAGTAGGTGACACCTCATCCCATGGATCTAGTGACATCATCACCCCCACCTAAAGATGAACAAGTAAGTATGGAACTGCACTACACCAAGTCATATTTTGCATTAGTTCCATTATACAAATTGATAGATAGTCAAAATATGCATGAATAAAGATGCATATTATGTTACTTGTTATAATTCAAAGAAAACAACCCCACTGATAAACAGATACCAAAATTCATCAGTGAACATAAAGGATGAGTTGTCTACACTTACCAAGAATTTTTGGTCAACACATAAAAAGGCTAAGTCGCTAATGTAACCCGACACCCATCGGTAAGGAAGAAAAGTCACAAATTTGTCTTAACACTACACCAAGATCCATCGCTGAAAGCAACAATCCTAACAGCTATCTCGAGCATCATGTCAACATCAAGAGTGTTATTTGAGATTCTTCCTAATGAAATCTATCTTCATGACCTGACAAGTTATTGAGCATTTATGATAGACTTAGGGAAAGAGTCTATAAATACTCGATGAAAGCACTTCATTTCTCACACGCAATTTGAGAAAACAGAGCAGAGCAAAAATAGAGCAAAAAGAGAGCATTTAGCAGAGTGACCTTGACTTGATCCAACACACTCCAAACCATTCACTCACAAGCTACATGGATTGAAGTAAGTAACAAGCGTACCGAATAACTCTGTTATCATTTTTGAAAAAGCCCTAAATTAGAAACACAATGGCAACCACTTC
Organism: Thuja plicata; assembly: GCA_018584345.1. Lineage (NCBI taxonomy): Eukaryota > Viridiplantae > Streptophyta > Pinopsida > Cupressales > Cupressaceae > Thuja > Thuja plicata. The sequence continues at coordinate 724,811 of MU225762.1, forward strand.
AAGAATAGTAAAATTGAAGAGTGATAAGAAGAATGTCATTAAGTTGATAAAGAATAGCACTTGTGTGGATCCTAAATACAATATATGCCCAGATATTGCATCGCAACCTGATTATTCTAGCGCATTTTCAAAAAAACTACCTAGGGTTTTGCTGATACAAGACGTAAGGTCCTATATTCACTGGAAGATCACTGAGATTGGTGATCTAGAGATAGATCAACCTTACAAGAAGGTGTGTGATGAAAAAGGGAATCTAAAGGAAGAACACAAACACTTACAGGTAAAAGGGATAACAAATTCCCTATATTTCTTGAGGGTTTTCAAAACCAACTGGATTAGGTTGGTACTTAGCAAAATGCACGACCAGAAGTTATGGTTGGATGAACCAAAGAAAATTGCAAAGTATGTGTTACATGTTGTAACTAGTTACCCCATAACTGACAAACCTAAGGCACACAAGCATCCCTCTTGACCAGAAGTTGAAAAATTCACCAATGTTGTGTGGGATAAAATAGGACTTAAGGTGAACACCATCACCGACGAGGAACTAAGGTTCGATGCATGTGTGATAGGGTACAAAATCTTTCAGGAGAGTAGGCTAAACAACATAGCATCAATAGCAGTAAGCATAGCTTACAAGATTGTCACAAAGGGAATACAGATGGATCTATGTGAGATCCTTCTGAAGCAACTTGATGAAAATATGATAACAATTAGGTCTGCCAAGACAAACACATGTAAGTTTAGTTCACTTATAATCTGTATATTCTTTTATTTTCAAGAATACTTTCCTTCAGTTGGAAAACTGAAGTGGGACACTACCAAGCTAGTCACACTATAGAATAGTGACCTTATCAAGTCACTAGGTGATAACTTTGATTTAGTGATGACTAAATACTTCCTTGACTTCAAGGAAAAGATGATGGAGAGAGTGAGGATCCCTGAACAATTGATTGAAAAGAATAGGTATGAAATATGTTTTATGGTGGATTCATATTTCACTCACATTAAACCAGTTGTACCAAGGACTTCCTGGTTAGCACCTCTTGACTATGAGATTAACATAGATCAAGCAACAAATTCAATTGATGCATTGATGAATGAACCACTTGAAAATAAGAAACCAAGATCTGGGACATATGAAGAGGCCAAGTCCAAGATAAAAATAGGCCTAGTAATCAAGAAGACTATTAACAAGAAAAACAAGATGGTGAAGAATCTTGAAAAGATGTTGTCGGTTAATGAGGAGGAGAAAGAACAAATAGAGGAAACTGAGGAACAGGGTACCATCAATGAAGAGAAAGATGAGAAAGAATCAAATTCTGAGGCCACTAATTCTGATGTACCTCCACCTCCTACCAAGAAACCAAGAACTATAGCATCTTAGAGGACAAGGAGCCAAACTATAAAAGATACTACACCTCTCAAGAAAGGTCAAGTGAGGACCTACAAGAGGAAGTAGCAAACAGCGAAGAAAACACCTACCAAAAGGAGGAAAAGACTAGTTATAACCAAGGCCAACATTGAAGATTCAAAATAGGATGATCCTGACGTAGATAAGAAAAGATCAGCCCCTAGAACAAAGNCAAGGAGCCAAACTATAAAAGATACTACACCTCTCAAGAAAGGTCAAGTGAGGACCTACAAGAGGAAGTAGAAAACAGCGAAGAAAACACCTACCAAAAGGAGGAAAAGACTAGTTATAACCAAGGCCAACATTGAAGATTCAAAATAGGATGATCCTGACGTAGATAAGAAAAGATCAGCCCCTAGAACAAAGGATGAAATTTCTAATTCAATTGCTACAACCGGTAGCATGACCGATAGAAAAATCAAACAATGGGAAAAACTGGAGCTAGAGGACCAACATAAAATACAAGATGCAATAATTAGGGCTATGTTCAAGTTCAAATATGTACCAGTTGAGTTTGTTCACAAAATACCCAAAGAACTAGTTGACAGAATTTCACAACAATGGTCTTATGCTTTGCACACAGAAAAGGAAGCAAGGGAGAGGGTACTTGTCACCCTCATGCCTCCCAAATCCAAAATCGAAGAGATAAAAGAAATAATAAAAAAGCATTCTAATAAATTTGTGGCAAAGATAAGAGATTACAAGGTGCTACAGGATAAATTTATAGAGCTAGATAGAATGATAGATGCTAAATGGAGACAAATCCTAGATCTACCTACAAAATCAACAAGTTGTGTGAATCAATTAATTCTCACCAACACACCTCGTGTAGAGGAGCAAAAATATAAAGAAAGTCCTAAGCACATTGCTTTGGATAATGTGGATAATACTGAGCCCATTGACTTAGATAAAATCATGGATGATCTTGACATTCAAGACATCGCTCACTATGATTCTGATAAAGATCTATAGAAAGAAGATGATGTCATTTTCATATCTCTTAAGGATCAAAACAAGCAACAAGAATTGGAGACACAAGGAAATAAGGACATGGATGTTGCTGATGAGATATGGCCAGACACTTCCATCATTGACATCATAGGATAGGACCCTGCATATCAAATACAAAAAGATGAAGATGTCACTGCTCAACAAGCTCAAACTGACTAGCAGGACACAACTCTAGATGTAGCACAGGCTAGCACACAGAATAATATGTCAGTATTGATGAAGGCCATCAATCTGCTAGAAGGAAATGAAGAATCAAATACAATAGATACAAGCATACCCAAAGACAAGGGTGATGCTGAAATAAAGGAAACAATAGATGAACCCAAAGATACAACTGTAGATCAAGTTGCAACCAATTATTAGCAAGACAAGTCTACTGATCAAAATAAAGAAGGAGAAAAACAAGTAGAGCAGGAGAAGCAAAAGAAGAAGAGTGAAGAGGAGAAAATAAATGATTCTCAAAATAAAAATAAAGAAAAATCTACTGAAACACCCAAGGTTGATGAAGAGATGTCTTGATCTAACTGACAGGTGAACCCCAAGCAGAAGAAACAAGAGGTTTCATCTTCAAAGCCTTCACCGAGCACCTCAGAGAAAACAAATAAACTTTCAATGGTAGTTCATACATCTACCTCTACTCAAATCTCAAGGAAGAAGAAGAGACAGAATAAGAATCCAGTTACTCTGGATGAAATAATTGAGATTCCAGTATGTGATCCTAGAACATTGGATCCTACTGAGTTGACAAAGTATGCAAGACTTTGTGAAAGGAAATCCATGCAGGATAAGTTGAGAAAAGACACAAAGAAAGCTAAGGTACTTGAAGTTGCAAGAGGGATCCTTCAACAAATTGTACCTGATATAGATGTTGATCAAACAGCCCCCATGCTTGATCAATTAGTGGTTCTCACCAACTCTATCACATCTCAAAATGTATATGCTGAAAAGGCTATGGAGGCTAGACTTGAGAAGAAATATGAATTCAAGTTAGCAGAAAAGATAAGCCAAGAAGTGGCACTACAAAAGGTGAAGCTATCTAAACTGGTAAGCATAGTAGACCCAATAATTTTAGAAGCTATATCCTTAATTCAGAAATTGTGCATGTTAAATCAACTCACAAAGGAGTATACCGACAAGATATAGCACAAATTGATGTTGATCTTCAAGCGAGTGCACAAGGTCTCACAAACAGTGAAGAGGCAATCAAATTGCACAATGAACATCTCAATCAAGCTAGGAAGCTAAGACAAGATATAAAGATTGTAGAAACCAAGTTCATAGATGAGGTGAATGAGCTTCAAGCTCAACTCTTACCAACTCTCACATTACTACAATAGCATATGACAGAGTCAAGAGCACTTATTTCCACCCCAAAAATGTTTGTCCTAGATAGCATTTATGATATGCATGCCAGGATTGAGCTAGAGCACATGGCATTAGAACTCCTCAAAGAAAAATGGGAGAAAATGATTGAAGATATCAAGAAAACTCACTCCCACATTCTTGACACTCTGTAAGTTACACATTTTTGTCACATTTTTGACAACTTATAAGTTGTACATTTTTGTCATTATTATCAAAAAAGGGGGAAATGATATGTACAGTCAATCAGTAAAAGGGGGGAAATGAAAGGAGGAAATGATTTGCACAGTCAATATTTAAAAAGAGGAAAGAACAAAAAGGGAATGTATAGTACAAAGGCAAGTATATATGTACATATACTTATACTATACTGATGCATACAGTTAGGGGGAGTCATATAATGACAAGGATATATACATGGTGTACATACTAAACACTTTAGTATTATGCACATATCCATTTTTGATACTAATGTCAAAGGGGGAGATTGAAGACAATATATTTTTCCATTAGTATATGCAAGGAAAAACATGATAAATACCATCAGTTTATACTACACCGATAGATAGGGCACAACACTACCCAACGCCAAGGTTATCGATACTGTGAAGTACAAAGCATCACAATGAACACTATTCAGTGTTACCTGATAAAAAAAAGGACAAAGGAACCCGATGAGTAACCAATAGTGCAACCCGACGATATAGTTAAGAGTGGAACTTGACAGATGAAGGGAACCCGACACTTAGTTCAAAGAAGGAACACCGACGGACTTTCAATTCACACCGATGATGAAGAACATACAATCAGTTACATCTCGCAAAAAGTGGATTTGACTTTCCACGTTAGATAAATCACTGAAGTTCTATATTTAGATTCTTGATTTGTTTTAAATCCATTATGTAAGGGAAAAGCAATGTATTTTTTATTGTTTTTATTAGTTTAACTAATTTAAAAACATGCAAACTAAAGGATCAAGGTCAAGTTGTATACCTTGGATCTAGAGTTAACATTGTAATGTGTGATTCTAAAATAGGTCAAATACTTGTATAAATATATGCTCAATCAATTGTGAACATGTTTTTTGATGATGATTGTAGCCACTAAGAGCATCTAAGGATCAAACAATAGAATTCATGCACCAGCACAGACAAAGATCAAATCAGTTGTCAAGAACAGAACAAAGGCTACCGACGACTAGGAAAAGGTATTAATCAATCATTATAGGTGATATTCATATACTGTAAGCTTTAATAGATCTGTAATCAGAAATTATAGATTTTATACAGTCAGGTCAAACATATTATACACATTCTAACAAGTGGGGTACACTTAAGAAATCCTTTTAAGGAAGGTGGACTTAACAATCCTATTGTAAATCTCTTAACCGAGTGCACACTACATCAGTGTTGCTAAATCTCTTAACAGAGTAGATCCTAATAGATCTCCACATCAATACTCCTAACAGGGTAGATCATCAGAAGTGATCAAATTGTAAGCCTTAACTAGCTCCCTTCCATTCTACAAATAGTGAATTTTTGTGGGTGTCATCCCCACCGCAGTTTTTACTTCCTAACAGGAGTTTTTTGCGATATCATATCTTCTGTTATGTGTCTATTACTTTCATGAATATTTCTATGAATGTTGCATACAATTAAGTTTATGAATTAATACTACATGCATAAGAAAGAACATCAGATATGGTCGGTAATATAGTAAAGATTGATTACTAATGATGAAAGGTGAAAAGTGTTAAAAGTTTTAGAGGTACTGATTCACCCGTCCCCTCTCAGTACTACTTCCCATTAATCCTAACAGCAATACCCCATAAGTCGACGACTTCACTACATGTGAATGGAGAAAAGGTACAGAGAATAGTAATGAGAAGGGAAGGAGGGGATGACAGCATAATGAAATCACCTTTTGAGTCTCTAGAGGCTTTGAAAACACTTTAAAGTTAATTTATGAGAAGGAAAGCCCAGCTTTTTGAACTTCTGAACGGTAGGTAGAAAATCACAATGGAAGCCAACTTCTCCCTCGATACAATAGGACAAACCCTGACCTTCATAGGCCCCATCATGCTAAATATACTGAGCCATGTCTTTAAGGATGATGGCAAAGGTTTCTAGGATGCAATACACGACATTTTTGGGGACCACTATCAGTAAGATTGGTGGAAACCCCACATGAACCTGGACATTTCATCCTTGTTTGTAGTGTTGGGGCTCTCAGTGGTGGCATCTAAAGATGAAGTGCAGAGGTTGGTAGAGAAGTGTATGGATGTTAAGTGGCTCGAGGGAATTGAAGATATCTTGTAGAGGATGGAGGTGGGGGTGGGTTTGCACATGGCCAATGCACCATTTTGAATGGTGGGACATGGAAATAGATAATTGCAACCATTATTGCTCTGGTCTTTAGCCATTCCAGAGGATGTTCACTTAGCCCAAGCCCTTAGTGGCTGGAATTATTTGAAGGCCATGTTGGAGAAAAGGAAGGTAGAGGCACAGAAAGAGCGCGAGCTCGATGGGAGAAAATGGAAGAAAACACCCATTAAATCCAGTGTGGTGGTGGGAGTGGATGGCAGGCTGCAGATGCGAAGGCAGCTGAGAGCCACAAGGAGGGGATCAAAGGCCAACACAGCATGTAGGGCCTGTGAAGTGGAGGAAGGAGGCACAAGTGGTGAGGCTGAGGGTAAGACCTGCGTCGGCGACCTAGTGAAGGAAGGTGGTGCCTTTGGGAATTTCACAATAGAGGAGGCTGCTAGGTGGTTCAAATAATGGGTAGGGTAGTGGTTTCCTTTTTGGATGTTTTTGAATAGAATATCAAAAATGTTTCTAGCATGTTTACCTATAGCTAAACTTAGGAGCATATCAGAGGAATGCAATGAAGATTTTGCATGATTGTAATCCATAGCCATGTATGGCACTCATGTAATATTTTCCTACATATTAATGAAAATCTATATTACCGATCAAAAAAAAATCTAATCTAATCAAATCAAATCTAATTTTAATATTTTCAAAATAAATCTATTATGCAACATTAAATCATATAAAAGAAATCTAATAAATGCATTAAAAATAAATACTACAATAATTTATTCTAACTAAAACTAAGTTTATATTTTCATTACATAGAATATAGTTCCCCCTTTTTTAGGCATATATTTTAACATATAAAATATCTTAATAAAAAATTCTAACCCTAACTTTTAAAATATTCTATCTTACACTAACTTAACCCTAAATTTATTATGTTTTGCAGGGGAGGGGGTCAAAATGGTCTAAAGCGGCAGAAACAATTCTGTAGCGGGCAGGGGAAGGAGCCAGTGGTGCCCGCAGGTGGCAGCACCACCCGCCACATAGGGTGAAGGGAGAGTCATGGGGGTGACTTGGGGTGCGATGCAGTCATCGCCCCGCTCGTCCCACCACTGCAGTTTATGCAGTGGTGGTGCGAGGCAATGGCGCCGCCCCTCCCTAGCCACCCACCACGGTGGATAAAGGCATGAAGGGGGTGCGGGGTGGCTTCGGACACACCC
>MU225762.1:763478-774152 GCA_018584345.1 Thuja plicata
TTGCATACATTTTCTCTTCCTTACAAAATTAGAGGCACTCATACATCCATACATGCTTTGGACAATACACGCCTTCCTCCCCTCCATGCATATCCTTTTCACAATTATCTATCCATCTCATTTATCATTTATCCACCATCTCTCCATCCTTCATCTTCCCACCTCTAGTATGGGGGCATCCTTTGAAACATTTTCCTTGGATCCTAATCTACTCATTCCCCATTCTTCAGTCTTCCACTCACATCCCTTACACACCATCCTTCTATTTTGTGCATCCTTTATCCCTAATCTTCCCATCCTTCATTTTCCTACCGCTAGTGTGGGGCATTTTACTCCTTTACCACCTAGTTCTTGAATCTCCATCCTTCAATCTCACATCCCTATTCATCCATTCAATATTACATATCCATCCATTCCCTTCATTTACCTCCCATCCAATCCATCTCTCAATCTCCACCATTCCTTGGTTCTCCCTTGTCATTGGTTTGAATCCCATTCTATCAAATTCATATTCATCCATTAATATCTTATCTTCCTCATCCATTCTGTATATCTTCTAATCCAATCCATTCCTCTTTAATTATATCTATCTTCTAATCCAATCCATTTCTCTTCCATTTCTATCTATCTTATCTTCCAATCCTCTCATATTCTCCAATTCCTTTTATATTCCTCTCCTCCCATCTATTTATTCTTCCTTCCAACTTCCATTCATCTTATCCATTCCTCTTTCATTCTATCTATCTTCTAATCTAATCCATTTCTATCTATATTCTAATCTAATCCATTCCTCTTCCATTCTATCTATTTTCTAATCCAATCCATTCCTCTCCCATTCTATCTTCTAATCTAATCCATTCCTCTCCCATTATATTTATCTTATATTCTAATTCATTTATCTTCTAAACCAATCCATTCATATTCCCTTCTATCTAATCTACTTATCTTCTAATTTAATCCACTCATATTCCCTTCTATCTAATTCATTTATCTTCTAATCCAATCATTTTCTCTTCCAATTACATTTTATCTAATTCCTCTTATCTTCCTTCCTATCCAACACAATCAATTCATCTTTCTTCCATCCTAATTCAATCCATCTTACCCTCCAATCTCATTTTATCCAATCATGTTCCTCCTTAACCATCTAATCACATGCTATTCTACCCATTCTAATCCTATCAAACTGAGCTTCACCCCATCACACTGAGCTTTATTCTAGACACAGTGACGGCAAATGTTTTCAACAAATCAGCAGATAGGTTGACTTTTCTAGTTTTGTTCTATTCACAGGCAATTGTCAGCGAATTCACATTTCAATTAATCAATCTTTTTCCCATCAGGATGCATCCTTCTGGTTTCTTATTTTCTATCAATTCTCACATCAAATATGTTCATGGAAATAACTTTTGGTTTGAATGACCACTTGGTCAGGATGCCTTTTTGTTGATTTTATCTTGTGTTTCAATGTGTCCTTCTTGTGACAGCCTTGATCTTTCATATCTTGGTTCGTTATGGTGAGTATCTGTTGGAATACATGTCATTTGTGGTATGGTCTCCTTGTCATAGATTTTTAGTGCATTTATGTTTGATGTTCAGTTATGACTATGTATGCCTCACTAGGGGCAGGATTCATGCATCTCAAATCGCTAAAAAGAACTAGGTGTATTTCATCTCTTCATGAGCAACATTTCATAGGTCTCATCATACCTGATATCTTACATTCTTGTTCCTAGAAAACTATTTGTCTAAGAGTCTAGTCCATGCAAAGGAATCATGTCACTTATGTTTTCTAGCACATGGTGTATAACTCCTTTTGCAAAATCAAACTAGGGTGTGCTCTCCGATATTAACACAATACAATCCCAAAAATATCATGTAGTTAGGTTTCATTCTAGTAAGGTCATATTGCACTTTGCATTTTTCTCTTGGAAAGGCTCCTATTTATTCACTATTCCCCCATCCCTCTAGGGGCATCATATCCTTGATCTAGCCTAAGTCTACCCCAACCCCCCCAAGGAAGTGTCTTGCGACAACACCTAATTTCCCCATTTTCTCTCTTCTTCCTCTCTTCTGCCTTTTTTTGAGAAAATTTCACAAAATTTATTTTTTTGTTATTTTCTCAAGGGGGCATCATCTCATCTCCCACCATAATTAATTTTCTCTCTAGGACATCTTATTTTCTTTTCTTTGACGCAACGCTACTTTCAACGCCGCATCAAAAAGGGGCAAAATGTAAACATCCAAAATCGTCCTTATATTAATTTAATTAATATTCCCATAATATTATAGTTAATTTTAATTAATTATATTTGTTATATTCTTCTATCTATTTAATTTATTTATTTTATTAAATATGATTCACCTTCATAGCATTTAAATATTATTCCCCCTTTTAATGCATTAAATCTTATTTATATACATTTCTCGCATTTATTCCTTTTAAATAAATTTATAATTTATTTATTCCTCCACATGACTTAATTCTACTAAACCACTATTAATCTAAATCTAATTTAGATTAAACTTATTTGAACCTAGATCCTACCCTACCTCACATCACTCTCACCAAATAGACCTACTTACTAATTAACTAAGGTTAAATTAGGGTAATATCGTGATTCCTACACATATTAGTCCTAATTATTTGCTCACACATGTGTGACCAAATTTTCAAAAATTGACTTTTCCAAATAAATCCTAATTTGGTGCCAACAAGGTTTCTTACACCCATGATGACACCTTCTTAAACTTTCTAAAAGTGTTTCATTGGACTAAAACTCTTACACCTCTTACAAGATCCTTCACATGTGTACTTTAAGTACACCTTGACCCATCACATCAAAAGTTGCTCACACATGTGTGAGCAAAGTGGGCCTCTTGCATGGCTTATGTGTCCCTTATGTAGCACCTATGTGGATGCCACATGAGCTCCACCTCATACAAGCCCTCTCTCTCCTCCAAAAAATCTATAAATAGAGGCCATTGTCAAGAGAAAATCATCTCTCATTTATGCATTGTTATCATGCTAGTTTAGTGCTAGAATTTTATAGTGCATTTTCATGTTTATGTTCTTAGAAAATCTATAAATCACATCTTAGGTATAATGGAAATGAATCTAGTTCTTAGTTCCATATCATCTTGCATAGCATGTTAGTATAGCTTTTGCATATTCATTCTCATCATTTGATTAAGGCTTGAGACAAGTTCCTCATACTTGTTCTTGAGCTCTTCATTATATCCATTAGCATGCATTTTAGCTTTCATCCATAGCATACAAGAAATCTAGTGGGATTTCTAATATTGTGTTGGGAGAGCACACCCACAAATATCTCTAAGAGAAAATCAACAAGGCTTGGGTGTACTTGTTTGGCTCATCGGAGGTTGTGGTGTAAACCCATTTGTTTCAATCTTTCATTTGAATATGCTAACATGTTTATGATTTCTAATGGCTAGTCCATGTTATTTACATGTTTGCGTGATTGTGTTTGATAGGTAGGTTTTATCACATACAAAACTAACCCTAATTACCTTCTGGGAGCCTAAAAGACCCTCCTAAAATATACCTAAAGTTAACCCATGGATTTCTAAGTTAAGTTGACCATCTAGAAAATTCTAATCTTGGGTAGGCTTGGGTACTACACTTAGGTAACCCTAGTTAACCCTACACCTATCCATGGTTCACATAATTAGCCATGTCAACACTAAATTGCAATAATTACCAAAATTGGCACAATATAATTAAACAAATGACATGGTTTATTCACATTAACTTTAAATAATTTAAATAAACAAATGCAAACCACATTTAAGAATAAACCACATATACAATAAGGTCCATGTTTCTTTGTATAAACTGGAGCTTGGAATGCATGGAAGTTTACATAGGTTTCAATATTGGGTCCTCGATTAGATCCATGGTCAACTATACATGCACACTCATTGCACACATCAGCAGGTCCAAAACAACATGATATGAAAGTATAATATGACATCAATACTATATTGCATATAAACTATAGCTGCTTTTGAATTTAATCACCATCTCATCGGTTTCCTAAACCAGATTTTATCACAATACATTCACACATTTATTCTCATATATGACATCATCATAAACTGAAATTAAATCATAACATATAGTATCTCGAGTGTACCCTGATTACATAATCAGAAATTGAATATATAACATAGGATTCAACAAATCCTCAAATACATGAGTCTTAAAGTCAAAGTATGTTTAAACACATAATCACTAAAAGTATAGAAAACTAAAGTAGTAAAATAAGGTAGGTCTCACACCCTAGGCCTTCGTGAGAAGGCTCGTTCATGTGAATATGCTTTGGAAAAAGTATGACAACAATCAAGAATGTCAATTTTTTAACCAACCATGTTCACGTGAACTGGGTCAATCGGTTTGTCTTTTTGGAACGTGATTGTTCATTCATGTGTAAATAAAAGGTTTTTATTTCATTTTTTATAGAAACACATTCAAGTTAATTCTTATTTTTTATTCGTGGTGATTTTTTCAAAGGCTTCTTTTTGAAGAAATGAAATAGGAAACAAGAAGGGAATGCAAAGTAAAACTACAAGAAAACTGTCACCTAGTAGAGAACAAAAAAATTATGAAGCTTCATTGACATGTTATTATAAAACTAAAGAAGGTATCCATCTTTAATTTCACAAGCTTGAGCTTTATATGTCTCTATTTTTAGTTTTCTCTAATTTGTTTATTTTTTGTGCACGTAGCTCACAATCAACAAGTACAAGATGAAGGAGAAGCTCAGGTAGGAGGGTGAACCCAAGTTGAAGAAATTTATGTTGGAGAAGGGTCTAGATCACTTCCTACTAAAGCTCAAGAAATGGATGTTGGAGAAGGGTCGGGATCACTTCCTATGGAATCTCAAGCAATGGATGTTGGAGAAGAGTTAGGATCACTTCCTCCTGCTAGTATGGATGAACATATAAATCTATCTCAAACTGTAAAGAGAAAAAATAATTATAGAAATCTAGATCATTTACTTGAAATAGATGTGGAGAAATTGAGATCACTTTTTTCACAACCCTTAACTCTCTCTAAGAATAGGTCAATGAATAAGATAGAAAGGGAAATAATGGCTAAATTTGATAATCTTGAAACACTTGAACAAGCCCAATAATTGTACTTGTACATAAAAAACTTGCAAGAGCCATTAAAATTGTTAGGTATATACACAACATAAAAAAAGAGAAAATTTTCTGGCACGCAAAATGATATTATTAAAACTTTTAAGAAATGTTTGAGCTCTGTAGGGAAGTGATCTTGATCTAAAGATAAGGTCATTATAAGAAGGGTGATGTTGAAATCTATTGTAGGTAGCACTATACCCTGAAACAGACAAATCTCTCTACTTTCATCAGAGATTGGTTTTAGTAGGAAAACAATATCATGATATGTTAATTGGATAATATTTTTGGATGATATTACTTTGGAAGGAAATTGGGAAATTATGTGTAGAGCTCCTCATTCTAATAGGATTGAGGAGGGAATCAGGAATTCGATCACATCATTTTGGAATAATAATATCCATCCTTCATCAAATAGTAGAGATGTTATCATAAATAGGATTAGAGCTAATGAATATGAACATCATACAAAATATTTGTTCAACACAATGCAACATGAAATGTATGTTTCATTTTGTAGTTCAAATTCTAATATAAAGCTTGGGAAAACATTGTTTGAAAGATTGAAGCCAAATTATGTGAGCACAGACAAAGTGTTTTAAACTTGTTGTCATTGTCATATTGAATTTGATCTCCACTATCAGGTTTTTTGAAAGTTTGTAGAAGACGCTTATGGTTTTCAAAATGCTCCTCCCAGTAGATGAAATGAGTTCATGTCATCCATTTTATGTGACAAAAGAGAAGATGTAACTAGTCAAATAAATTTCATAAAATCAATATGTGAAACATGTGGTGATTTGGCTCTTTTCCCTTTGAAAAATGAAGACATTTATTTGACAAAGATGGTAAATTGCAAGAGTTACAAATAGGTAGAGAATTAAACAAAATTTGGGAAAGAATCCAAAAGGTTAGAATATGTTAAAGAGGAGATAACTATTAGATCATTTATGGAGAATTTTTGAAAATTGATTCAACCCTACATACATCACATTTTTTTTGTAAAGTAGAAAGCACAACAATTCCAAACACTGAGAGACAATTTCCCACTTGGAACTATTCTATCAATTTTTATTTTGCAGAAAACTTTTCTTTTGTCATCAAAAGGCCATTCAATCATAATACTATTTTTCAGAGCATATTACTATTATGGTACAAGTGTGTTATCGGCATTCACAATTAGATTTGTATGGTGTTCAAAGTACATTTGAAGCTTTATTCATCAAGAAATAATATCAATTTTATATAAGTGATGATAAAGAGCATGACATTCATTATGTAGAACACTGCTTCAAGAATTGTTTTTGCAAATTTGAAAGAAAGGGGCATAAAAATTGATGAACATTTTGTTTGGTCAGATGGATGTGTGACATAATTAAAATTACCTTGACCACTTTATGCACTATGTAGATATCATCATAATGAAAATATATCACATGTTTGGATTTTCTTTGAGAGTGGACACAGAAAGGGTGAACATGATGGTGTTGGAGCTTGCATCAAACACGCTCTACGAAAGTATCAAATGAATTATCAGGGAGTTTGTATAAAAGATGAACATGATGTTGTTGAAATGTGTAAGACAAATTTCACACCAAATGGTGTTGGTACATGATCAAGAATGAGTCAAGTGGTACCACATAGAGTATTTTAGGAGATAAAACGTATGCACGTGTCTAAATTATATATATTCTTGTTTAAATTTTACTTCATTTATTCAAATTTTATAAGTGAAATTCATAATTTTTCCTCTTTTTATGTTATTTATATGCGTTCAGGTGTGGGTATAAAAACTATGCATGGTTGCAAGATGATAGAGAAGACACAATCTTTTCATTCAATTATGAGCACAAATTGTCACAATTAGATATTGAGTGCTAGGGATTACTCACTTCTTGTTGTCACTGCATTGCTAAAAACTATGAGGAATGCATCAATCAAGAACATGGATATGTAGGTGCATGGAATTTGGTGCCATTTGTTTTTACTGATATAGTTTATGGAGATGAAGATGAAAACTTTGATGACATTCCTTTGATTTCTACTGATTATGACCATATTTCAGGATTGGTAAAAGCTGGTAAGTATAATAAATTAAGTTACAAGTGTGTATGTCTAGATCTAGATTGAAGTAAGTATTTTTTATCATGTATAAATTTGTTGTGCTAGAAACATCTTTGGACTGATTGTTGAACCTGGAAATGTAGGAGTTAGTTACTATTTATTGTGTTGTACTGCAGAGAGGATGAAGTTAATTGAACCCTAAGAAAGCGATGGAATGTTGTTCCCCACATGTTTGCATGCTTTAGATCTATATTGTTTTTTGTTGTGTGTGTATATAATAATAATAATAATAATAATAATAATAATAATAATAATAATAAAAAAATGTTTTAAATGTTGTTAAAATTTGTGGTGCAGGTTCAATTTTTTTAGAGGGAACATATTTCAAGCAAATCAAAATATTCCAACATGGGATTAACTTTTTTTATTATCAACCTAACAATAAGGTGTTTCAATATAGCCACCTAGTAGTTGCTACCTTACTTTGCCTCCATCCAATTAAATATCAACGTGGATGTCGTAAGTGGAGACTAGATAGTGAGGATCATGAGAGAATATTACATGTTCTCCAAGAGCAGACTAAATCACTTGAGGTGGTCTAAATAATATTACATACAGTTTTTATATTTTAGGACTTGATATATTTATGATGGATTATACTTTGTTGATATATTTATAATGGATTAGACTTTTTTGATATATTTATGATGGACTATACTTTGTTGATATCTTTACATACTTTGAATAGTTAATAAATGGTCGTTACTTCTCTTTTGATTGGAACATATTATGAATCACCTTGTTTATTTATTAATAAGATGATAATATTAGTGACAGTATAATAGTATGTGAATAGGGCTTTTATCAAATTTGGGAATATTAGGACTCATAATTAGTATCTTTAGTCATCAATATGTTAGTGAGATTTATTGGATAGATACATAATAATGACTTATATACTTAATTATTTGTTTGATATTAAGAAAAATAAATTACTTATTTGTTTTTTTAATGTATATTATCATTTAATAGATTATTTCCATATTTTGTGTTAATATTTTAGTAATATTGTGACAACCACATTATGGAAGTATCAATTATGTAAAAATTGACCCTAGTAGTTAGTCATCTTTGTTAGATGGTATTATAGACTTGGAAACTCTTGAATATTAAAAGGTGTTCTTATTCATATTGTCTTTATAATAAAGAACAAGAATAAAGATTATTTTATTATTTAAACATACATTGATGGTTCTAGTTATTTAAACATGCATTGATGGTTCTAGTTATAATGATGAGGTATTGTTAACTAGTTATTATCATGACATGTCATTCCTTCCTAACTCATGCTTTTATGACATAATTTTGTAAATATTGTAAATGAGTTGGAATACATTTGTGCATAGTCAAAATTAGAATTCATAGTTACACCATTGTGTATTTGTTTAATTGTGTTTGAAGCATGTTTGGTAAATAGATATGCATTGATGAATTCAAGTTATATATGTTAAGATTATTGCTTGTATTCAGTTGATGTAAGATAGGTGTAAAATAAATCATCTAGATAAACACACCTAAATAAGCATATAATTAAATATAAACTACATGTATAGATTTAAGAATGTACATCTATCTATGTCAAACATAAACATATATATCATCTAGATAAACACATCTAAATAAGCATCTAATCAAATATAAACTACATGTATATATTTAAGCATGTACATCTATCTATGTCAAACATAAACACATAAATCCATCTAAATAAGCATCTAATCAAATATAAACTACATTAACACTCGTGTAAAATATCTATGGATAAACATCTAAATAAGAATCTAATCAAATATAAACTACATGTATAGATTTAAGCATGTACATCTATCTATATCAAACATAAATACATAAATTGTCTAGATGTCAAGCATAAACACATAAATTGATATCTATGCACATACGTCTAGAATATATATGTAAAATCATAAACAACACATAAATCTGTTATGTATGTGGAGCCTAATCAGACTCAGGTTCTTTCGGCGCAGTTTCCCCCAGACTTATCTACAGGGGATTGGGGGCAGCACCCCCAAGCTCGGGGTCAAGGGGCAGAGCCCCTTGAGGGGTCCTGGGGCAGCGCCCTAGGTGGGGTCAAGGGGCAGAGCCCCTAATGGTCAAGGGGTAACAATGACTTAATAATATTGTAAAGGGTCGACCATCAATTTTCTATTAGTCGAAGTATTTTTTCCCTAATTAGGTTATGTCAAAAATACGTGTATAAAGGGCTTAGGGTTTTGAGATTCATTTTGTATGAGGTATTTTTGTAGCTTCCTGTGGCAGTATTGAGTTGCAGGTTTCAGATTGTAATCACTGGATAATAATAAAGACATTGGACTCGCTGTTGGTGGACGTAGCCCAAGGATTGGGTGAAGCACGTTAAATCTCTGTGTTATTGTGTTCTCTTCTGTGTGTTAATATTTGTATTTTTCTGCTTATTATTCTAACAAGTGGTATCAAAGCGAGGTTTTTACATTCATTCTTTCATCTATTCTCTGAAGCAGGTCTCACAAGTTAGTGAGAGAGTCTCTCGGTTAAGTGGGAGAAATGGCAGATGAGGGTAGGATGAAGGTTGATAAGTTTAATGGGTAGAACTTCCAGTTATGGAAGATAAAAATGGAGGACTATCTCTATCAGAAGGATCTATGGTGGCCATTAGAGGGAGTAGCCAAGAAAGAGGTAGCAATGTCTAAGGAAGATTGGGATATTTTGGATAGGAAGGCACTGGGGAGTATTCGTTTATGCCTGGCAAATCGGTGGCATTCAATATTATTGGAGCAACGACAGCTAAAGATCTGATGGAAACCCTAGTGAAGTTGTATGAAAATCCTTCAGCTTCAAATAAGGTATTTCTTATGAAGCATTTATTTAATATGAAAATGGTAGAAGGTGGATCAGTCACTGATCATTTGAATGAGTTTAATATAGTTACAAGTCAGTTAACTTCAGTTAAAATTACCTTTGATGAAGAGGTTAGGGCTCTCTTGATTTTGTGCTCTTTGCCAGAAAGCTAGAATGGCTTGGTAATGGTTGTTAGTAATTCTATTTCTGGTTCTAATACTCTAAAGTTTGATGATGTTGTTGGTGTTATATTGAGTGATGAAATTCATAGGAAAAGCTCAGGGGCATCCACATTGGGTAGTGTATTGAACGCAGAAAGCAGAGGCAGAACAAGAGATAGAGGAAACAACTCTGGAAATCATGGAAAATCACGAGGGAAGTCAAAGGGAAAGAGGTCTCAGTCAAGAGGACCTATTGACTGCTGGTACTGTGGAAAACTAGGACATAAGAAGAAAGATTGTTGGTCTCGAAAGAAAGATCAAGGAGACAAACATGATGGAAACAAGGAGGCAAATGTGGTAAGTAACAAATCCAAAGAGGATGCTTTGC
>MU225762.1:777768-795702 GCA_018584345.1 Thuja plicata
TCTTGAATCATAAACACAAATGTCAAACATATAATAATGAAATGTATAAGTCAACTCATAAATGTAACACACTAATCATCTATGTCTAGGTCTAGAGCATATAAATATATGTCTCGAATCATAAACACAAATGTCAAACATATAATAATGAAATGTATAAGTCTACTAGCATCAAAGATGCAACATCAAAAACTAGGGAGTTGTCAAGATGTATACGAATAGAGCGACCCTCTGACTGAGTGTCCTGAGCTTCCAATGGACGTGAAGCAGAAACTGACCCTTGTAAATTTAGTACAACGACTGGTTATATATAAATATATAATCATGTAAAGTATTTAAAATATATAAATACACCTACATGTACACATCAGTTTAGAATTATTTAAAACTTACCTGACCAATAGTAGGTGTTGCATCCACTAAATCTCTCTTGCACACATGCTCTGACCCCATGCTGGAGGTAATGCTCAGCTAACTATGCCTACAAAATCTTATGCATGTTTACAGGCATCAGTACACATGACTAAAATTAATTGAACTATGTGTGTACAATATAAAATAAAAATTGAATAAGTGTACATTGATGTTAAAATAAATCAAATTAAATACCTGGGTATCAGGAGTAGGAGGATCCTCAGCGCGCACCATCGTATCATCCACAAAATCTCCATTGCGCATACCATCTCCGGTCTCAACCATCTCTAGTAATGAGGAGTGTAGGGGTGTATGTAGCTGAGAGGGGAGTGGTGTAGATTCAAAAGTATGCAGTAGCATATCCATATACAATCCTATATCACTACCAGTGTCCATATGCCTCAACCCTCATAGTTTCTCATCAAATCCATATAGGCCCTTAGCTGTGATACAAGCATCTCCAACTCATATCTTTGTCTCTGTAGTTGTGGAGTGATTTGTGGGTGGGACATGTTGCACAAAGTGTTGTGAATTGTGTTGTGTATGACTTGATGGCATGCTCTAGGATGGTGGAACTACAGGGCGCTACGAGACACTAATGATATCTCTGACAACATGGATCGGTTTCCTTTAACTCTCTGCAATATATGAATATGATTGGAGCAAGTCCTTGAGAAAATAAAGTTCCATATCCAAGTGACTCTGAGATCCTAAAAGAGCTCATAAATCATCTGGGGTAGGAAGACCAACATCTTTATACGCCTCAGGATTTTTGGGCATGCACTAGATGGTACCTCTGAAGATGATATCGGTCGGCTTGGTCTAGTCAATGTTGGAAAGTGATAGTTTTTGTAGGGTATGAGACACTTATGGGTTGTCATTTATGGCAACGCATATAGTATATTGATCGCTTGGAATGAAGTTCAATTTTGGAGACACAGTCTTCAAAATGACTAAGTACAGAAGCAGAAATACAGAGTATAACAATATTGTTTTGGCTAGCAAAGATCAAGTGTGATGTTTTATTACTCATGAGATTAGAGGAAGATATTGTGGAGTATGTATGTCCTCCACCTAAGATCAATTTGGTTTTGGAGATGATTACAGTGAGTTAGAGAGATTTGAAGACATGCGCTAACAGCAGAACAACATAACAGAGCAGTTGAACAAGTAGCGATGAATCAAGGAGTATGTCATGGACTCCTGGAAAGATAAGTTGGATTATGATTGTGGATAACCTATATTTTGGTTATGTAAGAGTACCAACTGTGTAATTACTCTTTACATTATTAATTCTATTTTTTATTGAGAGTCGACTATGTAATAATAATTAAGAGAGACGACTTGATGATGATAAAGATATATATATGAAGAATTTTAGTAAAGTGAAGAGACAAAATGAGGAGATAAGAAAGGATATGTATGTATGTGAATGGAAGATTCAAGAGAAGAGGTTAACATAGATCATTGAAGAGATATGACTAGAACTATCTAAGCATTGCAGATGCTTGTTTTGTTCATTATTGAGAACACTTTGTAACAAAAGTTTTTGTTCTAAGAGTTGTAAGCTCAGATGGCCACTAATAGGGCGTTGTATACCTTTAACAAGGTTTGTATTCCTTTAACAAGGAAATTTACTATGTAATATTCAGCTCCTAATAGGGCTAGGTCTCCTAACAGGGACACTATAATTTAGTGCATGCTTGTGGGTACCATCCCCACCGGGATTTTCCCTTGGCCAGGGTTTCCTCGACAACAAATAATGGTGTTATGAGTTATGTGTTATTTATTTATGTTCTTTTCATTTTAGTAAGCTTATGGTTTATTTGGAATTGGTTTAAGTTTAATTTAAAGTGTTGTAATACTGATTCACCCCCTCTCAGTATTACTCAATCCTAAAAATTGGTATCAGAGATATTGGTCCTTAAAGAGAAAGTCTAACAACTTAAGGGAGATCAAAATGGATTCAAAAAATTTGCACGAGAATTTTGAAGCGACACTTGAAGACCTTGATAAAGCAAAAGCAAAAAATGGTGACTTGAGATTTAATTCAAGAAAATTTGAGGGATTCGTCAAGAAACTAAAGGATTGGTTTGAACTTTCCATAAATCATAGACAAGATCTTATTGTTCAGATAAAAGAAGATTCGGACAATGATAATTCAGATAAGATAAAGCAACTTGAACAAGAGAATGATACTTTGAAGCTTGAGAATGAAACGATGGCTAAAGAGATACAACAAGAAAAGAATGATAAGAACAAGACTGAAGAAGCTTTGAAAGATGCTAATATTCTGATGGGACAAATGAAGATTGACCTTGACCATTACAAGAATAAGTATCTCGAATTGGAGAAATATAATTAGATCATAAAAGGTGAACTTGTTGAGACAAAGAAACACTTTGAGAAACTTCACATGAGCAGTGACTTGATCGATGAATAGGGAGACAAACAGAAACCTAGAGGTGATATGACTGGTATTGGTTTCAATGAAGCTAAATGTTCTAAGAATCAAGAAGAAAAATATGATGTGAAGATTGATGAAGAAAAACCTATTCTTGAATAACCTAAAGAACATATAAGACCTTTCAGAGGTAGATGTTTTAGATGTAACAAGTTTGGACACATGAAGAGAGATTGTAGAGGTAATACCACTTTTAGGACTTTTTCTAGTTATTGTTTTAATTGTAATGCATATGGGCACAAGAAAGCATAATGTAGGAAACTTGATCAATCTAGATGCAAACAAGATTACACCAAAGACGAATCAACAGCTAAGATCACATGTTACAAATGTAATAACCTTGGACACATTGCAAGGAATTATAAATTGCAAGTTAATCAGAACAAAAAACCTCTTATATGCTACAAATGTAACAATTCAGGTCATATAGAAAAGTTTTGCAGGTATAATGGAGTAAATAATAGAAGAGTACCACCTCCTATGGATACAAAGAAGAATGAAAGTGATATTGGTAAGAGTCTTGCAGAATACAAGAGAGATTTTGACAATTGTTTCAAGAAATCAAAAGATAACAATAGTGGTAAGGTATGGAGAGTCAAAGAGTCCAGTGAGATATTGGTTACATTAGATGCTACTAGATATTTTCCTGATGCTAACAAAGTGGAATTGACCTAAATGACCGATCATGGCCTTAGGGGGAGCATTGGATGAGCACAATAGAGTATATCCAGCCCCTGATTTTGTGGAGTAAGCTCCAGTGAGCTTAGTTGTGATATGTGCAGACATCATATAACTTATATCTATGAGCGCAATATCAGATGATACATATTCTGTGATCGCAAGATTTAAAATTGCCTAGATAATGCACGATGTTAAGTATATTGGGTAATGTGCATTTTACACTTAACGATGAATAAAAGGACATATGAGATGCCTATTTATTCACTATTTGAAGACTAGCGACCTAAGGAGAATAGAGATCAGAAAGTATCAAACTATCTAATAGCTATATTGCATGATCGATCAAAGTGGGAATTCAGAATTCAGCATAATTGAGGTATTTACATCATCTACTCATAAAGAAGCTATGGATACACCTTTGATTTATGATGTTGTAGATCGACCTAGATAAAAATTCAAGAAACATCCATTTAAGTCTTGTGAAGATGAACCTGGAGGAGCATTTTCCCAGACACCGCACGGTGTCTTGCATGTAGAGGATATTAGGGAATACATTCATTGCAAGTATGATATATTGGGTGTTGATGAGATTTCTACAGAAATGGAATACATGACTGATAATAGAAAAATGAAGGATGAATACAAACACATAGATGATTTGAGAATTATGAAAATATTGGATCTATATGAGTTCAACGAAGAGGAATGGTTCAAAATCTTACTTAGCAGAGTTCATGATCAGTTCATCTAGATAGGGGAGAAACCTATAAGGATTTGTATTCTATTGATTCATGAGATAACTGGGTTAGACAACACTAGAGTTATCCATGTGGCTGAGAAGAACATAAAGAATAGGTTGAAACCCTAACACATTCTAAATAGGATAGGTGAGCTATGACAGTGAATGATATTTTCTTACAGGATGTCAGATTGATTGCTATGATACTTGGATACAAATTCTAATATAGCAGTATAACTAATTCATTTTCTATAGGAGTCATTATGATGGCTTATAGGATGGTAAAAGAAAACACTAAATATAACCTATGTGAGGTTTTGGCACAACAATTCTTGGAGAATGTAAAACTAATTAAGAAAGATAAATCTTAGACTTTTAGATTTGGATCACTCCTAGTTCATATCCATATCCAAATTGAGCACAATTTTTCAGGCATGCACCTTAGAGCATGGAGAGAAGGGATACCTACTGGTATTTAGACATCACAGAGCTACCGAAGACAAAACAACACATGGGTTGATGGTGAACTATTTGGCATGATCAAGATTCTTCAGAGACAAATGAAAGAAAGAGTTAGAATTCTAAAAGAGTTAGTTGAGAAATACAAGGATACAATTTGTTTCATGGTTGAAATTGATTGTGTATGCTTTGAGGTAGTTGTACCTAGGAAGAAATGGTGTTACCCTAAAGGTTATGAAGTTAGTTTAGAAGTTCTAACTATGCAGATTGAACATGTGTTGGCATCTGAAGTAGATACATCTCAGGAGAGATGGGGAACCTATGAAGAAAAATCAGCTAAAGTTAGAGAAGAGAAGAATAGAGGGATGAGGAAAAGAAAAGTGGAAAACATTATTGATAATTGTGGAGCTAAGGCATGTTTAAGCAAAGAAGAGATGAGAGAAGTAAGGAAGAAGATAATAGAGAGATCTTCTAGATTGGAAAGCACTGCTACTACAACCCTTCCACCTCTAGAGATTGAGTAGGTAACTAGTCCACCTTCTACAATAATTGATGTAACCATCCCTTCACCACCACAGAAGACATTGCAAGAAGAGGCAGTAAAGATAGTACCTCAGAGAAGCACAAGATCCACTAAATTAGATTCACCTCCTAAGGAACAAAGGACTAAAGGAGAAGATAATAAAATTGAGAAAGAGACCACAAGTGACAGACATGTGTGGAAGCCTAATTTGAACATGTTAGAGAAGAGAACTATTGAGAAAGGTAAGATTTTTTCTGTGAGAAAATACTATGACAAGTATGAGGAATCTGATAAGCTGAAGATTGAAGACATAGTAGTAAATCATTTACTTGTTTTCAAGAAGAATCTACTAGAGTTGGAGGGAATTATACCTGAGGAACTATATGATTGACTGGAAATAAGGAAACAACTTGCACACATTGAAGATGAGGCTACTAGGAATCAGGCTATTGATGACATGTTGCCAGTAGTTTCAATACAAGAGAGAGAGAGAATACTTAATGCACTCAAACCATTATTGAGAACCAAAGCAAGATTAGTAAAAATTATGGGTAGGAAGTATGAAGAATTTTTAGAAGAGACTCAAAAAGCATTGGATTGGATACTTATGAGTGGTATTCTTGAGAACACTCCACCTCCTAAACATACTACGCCTACACCTATAGGAATTGGTGAATGTTCTAAGGCAGCTGAGGTAAGTGTTGAGATGAGTGAAGATGTCATGCAACTAAATGTTTATGTTTCTAGTGTGCATGTGACCCTTGACACTTCACTTGATGAGAAGGACCCATTTGTAGAAAATATTGACAACATAGTGGCTGATGAAGTGGAAGAACAGAAAGAGGAAGAGAAGAAAGTTGAGTCTGAACAACGAAGTGAGATAGATGCAGCAAAAGAGGAAGAGGCAAGAGTTAAGGTAAAACAAGAACCTGACACATCAACTACTCTATTGTTGGAAAGTAAGGATAAAACTTTAAGTACTGATCTTGACAATATAGATGAGGATGAATTGATGAGACTATCTTTCATCACATTCACACAAGAAAAAGAAAGATCTAAGCAGAAAGGAGATAAGAAGACTAAGGTAATCACTAGAGTAGTTAATATTGTGAAAAAACTTCTCCCAGTACCTATTGTATTTCAAGGAAAGGATGAAGCAGAAAATCTGAGTTTGGCACTAGATGACTTTGATAGTCACTATGAGTCTTTAGTGAAGATTGTTGAAGAGAAGGCGGGGTAGAGTTATCAAGAGAAGAAGTTGAAGGAATTATTCCAATCTATCTCATGGAACTTGGGAATTCTGAGAGCAGCTACATCTAAGGCTAGAAGTTGTGTTACACGTGGAAGGATACTATACAGCTCTTGTATAAATCCTATAAGACATATCTAGAATATTGAAGATATTTTAGCAAAGAAAACCTGGAAAGGGCTACACTAAATAGAATTATGGATAGTTGTGAGACCTCCTCACAATCTATATTAGAGATGGACAGGGAAATAACTAATATTTATGACAAGATGAATGTATTGGATATTGAGAAAGGGAGAGTCATGAAAAGATTTGGTTTGTTGAAGAGTCTAATCACTCCTAAGCTATCAATTCTTGAAGTTAATTTATCTAATATGGAGAAGATTGTTGAGTCATTGACACATTCTATGCCCATAGACCTAAAGACAGTAGAGACATCATCCTACGCACTGAATGGACTAATTGATGTTAGTCATTTGTTGATTGATTCATGGAGCACTGAAGTGAAGATCATGGAAGACACCTTCCAAGATGTACTTAAACTAGTGAGCAAGCACTGAAATTCTATTATTTTGTAAATTTTGGATGCACCTTTGTCATTGTTTTCAAAGGGGAAGAAGAGAAGAAAAATGAGTTAAGTAGAAAAGAAAAAAAAACATATATCTAAAAAGAAAAAGAGAAGAGACAGTTTTGTGTTGGGACACTTAGTCATTTTTCGCTAAGTGTTGTCATCAATGTCAAAGGGAGAGATTGTTGGAAAGTGATAGTTTTTGTATGGTATGAAACACTTATGGGTTGTCATTTATGGCAACACATCTGGTATATTGATCACTTGGAATGAAGTTCAATTTTGGAGACATAGTCTTCAAAATGACTAAGTACAGAAGCAGAAATACAGAGTATAGCAGTATTGTTTTGGCTAGTGAAGATTGAGTACAACGTTTTATTACTCATGAGCTTAGAGGAAGATACTATGGAGTATGTATGTCCTCCACTTAAGATAAATTTCATTTTGGAGATGATTACAGCGAGTTAGAGAGATTTGAAGACATGCATAGACAACAGAACAACGTAACAAAGTAGTTGAAGAAGTAGCGATGAATCAAGGAGTATGTCGTGGACTCCTGGAAAGCTAAGTTGGATTATGATTTTGGATAACCTATATTTTGGTTATGTAAGAGCGTCAACTTTTTAATTACTCTTTACATTATTAATTCTATTTTGTATTGAGAGTCGACTATGTAATAATAATTAAGAGAGCCAACTTGATGATATATATATATATATATATATATGAAGACTTTTTGTAAAGTGAAGAGATAGCATGAGGAGATAAGAAAGGATATGTATGTATGTGAATGGAATATGCGAGAGCAGAGGTTGACAGAGATCATTGAAGAGCTATGACTGGAACTATCTAAGCATTGCAAATGCTTGTTTTGTTCATTGCTAAGAACACTTTGTAATAGAAGTTTTTGTTGTAAGAGTTGTAAGCTTAGTTGGCCCCTAACAAGGTGTTGTATACCTTTAATAGGGTTGTTATTCCTTTAACAAGGAAATGTACTATGTAATATTCAGCTCCTAATAGGGCTAGGTCTCCTAAAAGGGACACTGTACTTTAGTGCATGCTTGTGGGTACCATCCCCACCGGGGTTTTCCCTTGGCCAGGGTTTCCTTGACAACAAATAATGGTGTTATGAGTTATGTGTTATTTTTTTATGTTCTTTTCATTTCAGTAAGCTTATGATTTATCTGGAATTGGTTTAAGTATAATTTAAAGTGTTGTAATATTGATTCACCCCCCCCTCTCAGTATTACTCAATCCTAACAGTCAAAATATATTTTCCTAGTGTATTAGATGTAATGGTGACGGCTGTAGATGCAATATGGTTGATCCTATCAATTTCTTCCCTCTGGGAAGAAATGATAACTATATCAGTGGTAGAAGTCATTGATGATGTCACTGCTAGAGTCCTCTCCCCAACCAATTGTCTGTGAGTAGGTACAACTTGATCAATCCTATGATACTGATTGCGATCGACAACTCTATCACGCCCCTGACCAAAATAACCACGAAGATCTAGATAGTTTACCCTGAGGCCCAAACAAATCTCAAGGTACAACTTCTGTACAAAATATAAAGGAATCTGGTCCTTATTAGGATAATTACCATGTTCTGCAAGGAATCATGGGTATATCCTAGATTTTATCTCAAGAATCATGCACTATGTGACCTAGTATGCTCTCACCATGGCCTTCCCCTCATAATATAGGAAGACCTCTCGTTTGATGATATCCTTAGGGACATGGTTCTGAACTGTCTCTAAGGACACATCACCTGAGACCTCAGCTCTCAACTCTCAAAAAATATCATGTAAGATCTATGGTATAAATGAAGTATGAGATCTCATGTGTGCAGTTAACTCCTCGAGACTCGTCAATATAGTGGTACAAATATCTCTTTACAAACCATCTTGAGATCTACTAGTAATGGAATCTCTCAATTGACATGTCTCTGTGTTAGCAAACTCAAATATAGTAGCAATGTTTGGAATGCGAGCCACATCACTGTGTGTGCCAAAATTAGGCGTGTGACCCTGAGGTGTGCCACCTTGAGGTGCCTCACCCTGAGGTACATCATCTTGATCATGTGTGGCCATCTAGGGGTAACATGTGTTAAATGTTAAAAATTAAGTAAATACATTACATGCATGTAAAATGGAAATAAATTTGATATAAAACCATGTCATTAACTATAAACTAGTATTAAAATCTAAAATTATACATGCACAATTCTAAATGATGGATATAAGAGAGCGAGAGAGAGAGAGTCTTAAGGGGGGAAAGATAAAGAAAGAGTGTGTGTGTGAATTTGTGTATGTGTGTGTGAGAGAGAGTTAAAGCTTTTCTAAAGTTTTCTGCTCATTTTCTAAAGTTTAAATTTTTCTTACGTTTAATTTTATGTTTTTCTAAAGTTTTATGCTCATTTTCTAAATTTTTCTAATATTTGGCTAAATTTTTCTAACATTTTCTAAATTTTCTAATAATTTTCTAATAAAAATAATTAAAAATTACTGAAAATGAAAATTACTGATATAACTAACTAAAAATAATTAAAAAACAAACAAATGTTTTAATATTTTCTAATTTAATTTTCTAAATTATTATTATTTTTTAAAGCTAAAAGTGGAGAAGCGCTTAAATTTTATCATATAATTAAAAACCAGTTCAAAGGACTCCTCAAGAGAAATAACTAGAAATAAAACTTTGATTCATTGTTCATATACAAACTAAAAGTGTCAATCTTGTAACCTATACCTGAACCCATCAGCGAAAAACTTCAACTGATATATACATTTGCCCAAAAACCCATACTACAATGTGGATCAACATTGCGAACTACATTACTCAGCCCCAAAAAAGCATAGAATCAAACACCATGTGAGAAGAGCATCTCACAATCTGACCGAAAGTGACTCTGATATAGAACAAGTCAACTGCACATCTCAAAATTTGAACAAAAATGAACCAGACCTCTACACCTCATTCCTCCATGTCTACTGGTTGCTCAAGGGCAACACCCAACACCCCACCCATCTGACAAATGTGCCTGATCATATGGGACAACATCCCAACCATCATTGTCTGTTTGAGGGAGATCGTGTTGAATTTCTGAGGCCACATGCTAGACACCGAGAATTTTCACATTTAAATTAGGGATAGGGGCATACATCTCTACACTCGGCAAGGAAGAGCTCACAGTAGTGGAAGAATAAGATCGTCAACGAATATTTTGAAATTCCAAAATGTTTAACAGAGCCTCAACTTTCTTCAAGATTTTGTGGGCCACATCACTACTAAGTGCCCTACCATGAATATTGAGAGTTTTTCGGAGATGATGAAAGTTATGCTTCTCAAGGGCCCATTTAATACCATCATACACCTGCATATACGCATGGCTGGAGAGAACATAGTTTGTGGGAAATAAACCACCCACAAACGTGGGGCCATTCCATAGATTATACTCTTTAACAACATTATTGAGCTTAAACTCACATAAAAACCTTGCCCACACAGTCTTGTGGTAAATAATCTCCAATAGAGAGGGAGACTACAGTAAATCCATCACATTTGAAAGGAACAAAGACAACAACTGAGAAGGAAAAATGTACCTTTTAACCTGCGGGAATAAGACTTCATCACTGATGAAAGCCCGGATTGTGCGACGCATAGACCTGTTGTGAATAAAAAAAAAATTGTCAAGGCCTTCATCGTTAATGTGAGCAGAAAACGCCACTTCATTTTCTTCGAACTTCAAATGTATCCTCCAATGGAATAACCTGCAATTTGAGCAAGTCGGCAGAGTGTTTCTGCACTGATCCATACTCTACAACAATATCAGGATAGACTATAGAAACTAACACCAAGAACTCACTTTTGTAACACCCACAAAGCTTTAAAAATCCCCATAAGTTGACTACCACAAATAGACTATTAAAGAAACATGGCACAAAAAGCGAGAATGTCATTTCTATCATGTTGTCATCGCTGGTGTCATTTACCATTTGAGCGTGTGGAGAGATAAATACTAGCCTATCACACATTAATAATATGAAATGGAGGAGAAAAAGGTAAGATTTTAATTCACATGACTAACACTGTTTACAAATGCTATGATTTCACACAAATGAAATCAAGTAAAACTCATATGATATCTTTGAACAATGGTTTTTTAATACTCACATCAATGTTTAAGTGATAAATTTCCTATAAGGTGAAACTAAATATGTTGTATCAATTTGTTAACGAGGACACCTCATCATCCCTAGTATATCCTTGATTCTTCTCTTGCGTCATGATATCTTTTACAGAGGCATATTTATTGATAATAACCATGGGGGTCATTGATTCAAACGCAATGTCGTCACATCCCAAATTAGCAAGAGTGTCTGGTAAACAGTTACCTTCTCTAAAATTATGGGATAGACACAGACCTTTAAACGAGTCCATCGGATCCCAAGCTTGGCATAGAAAATACTTGAGTCTCCAATTTGATGAAGAGTGAGTAATGCAAGAATTAACCATCACCTATGAATCACCTTCAATATAGATATTAGGGATACCACACTTCTTTTCTAATATTAATCTAGCAAGCAACTCTTGGACCTCTACCATGTTATTTGTCCCTATAGACAAAGGGCCAACAAAGAATGCAATCACTTTCTTGTGCCAATTTATAATGCATGCCCCGATACCAGACTTGCCTAGATTTCCCCTAAATGAACCATCAAAATTCAACTTCATAAAATCCCTAGCAGGAGGAATCCATTTGGTCAATAAACTATTTGATTGATAATTAGATCTCCATTTAAGAACAAACCCTACTGGAATTGTAATAAAGCTCCAATTTTTAGAAATCTGTTGATCCCAATTTGAAAAATAAAGCTTCCTTTTTGCAAAGTTAATATTAGCATTAACGATTTTTGAAATTTCTTTTTCCAACCCCTCTAAAACTCGTTCCAGTGTCGATTCTTCATCTCTGAAGATCCTCTTATTACGCTCCCAGCATATAGCCCAGATAATAGTCGCAGGAGTACACTTCCAAATGCTAGCAAACAAAGAACCTGAGTATAGGACTATCCGGGATTGGAATAGTTCCCATAAAGAATTGGGCAAAGGCAATGAGAATTGGAGCTTCTGTAATACAAACGTCCAACAATCATGTGAGAAAGAATAGTTAACTAAGAGGTGATTAATGGTTTCAACCTCCTCATTACACAGACAACACTTGAAAGGTTGAGCAGAACCAAGTCTATCCAATCAATCACTAGTAAGGATCCTATTACGTAAAACTAACCACGCAAAATACCTCATTTTTGGAAGAACTAAACTATTCCAGCAAAATAAAAATGCTCTACTCCATCCAGGTGCATGCTCCAAGCATCTGATTGCATTATAGCCATCCTTTACAGAATATCTTCCATCCTTCGAAGGAGCCCAAATAATCTTATCTAACCTCTTGGAAAGGAAAACTACTCTTTGTGAGAATATTTCTTGAAGGAAAGATGTATGTTGATCATATAGCAATAATTTAGATGGATCTTTCCAAAAAACTTTACCAGAAAATAGTTCAACTACTAGCACATAATCCCATAGCAGAGATCCCCATTTACTCTTTGACTTACTAATGACTTCATCAAGGTGATGTAAATGTACTAAGGGGGGAAAACCATTCCATGAATCCTCCCTTAATTTAACACACTCCCCATTATGCACCTCCTAGGACACAAACTTGCAAACTATATCTCTTGACGAGATCATAAAGTTCCATATTGCATATCCATGAGGACGATTTGAGGGGGATAAGATTCTAGGTTGCATGTGATTATCGAGGTATTTACCTTGCATGATTGTACACCATTTGGACTGAGGCTTCTCATACATCTGCCAAATCAGCTTCCCACCAAATGCTTTATTTCTAGCTTTCAAATCGTGCAAATCCACACCCCCCATTGATTTACTATGTGCCATATCTTGAAAGGAGACTAGAGGAATTTTCTTGTCATCTGAAAAATTTTCCTTTCCACAAGAATTCGCTGATAATATTTTTCAAGCGATGAATAATAGAGGAAGGAGCACTGAGGATTGAAAAGTAATAAATTGGGATAGCTGAGAGCACTACCTTAACAAGCAAAATTATTCTTGAAAGTGATAACCATCTAGCCTTCCAGACACAGATTTTGGACTTAATTCTATCTATGATGAGAACCCAAAAGGAATACTTATTACATCATGTTGGTTGTTTTGCCTATTTTGAAGTTTGCCCTGAAAATTTTGAGAGTCCCTGCCTTTCCTGTACCCTGAAAGTTGAGTCCATAGTTGAAAATGGTAACATCCTACTGCGAATAAGTTGGTTGACCTTAAAATCCTTTTGAAAAGACCAAAAACCCTAAGCCTTTAGGTCATTTTCATTCGAAATATGAAAAAGCCCTAATTTCCAAGTCAGGGTTATGTTTTAATGTTACCTTTTTTGAGCATATGTTATGAAATAAATCATGTGCTTTTTAGGCAGGTCACCAAGTCTCTGAATATTGAAAGACAATTCCATTTGGTTTAGAGACTCAGTGGAATGCTCTTGTCATGTTGTCTCTGAGAGAAAAGGAATATGCCACTTTGGTTGAGAGATTGAGCGGTAACCATCCATCAGATGAAAGATCTAACGGTGGTTGGAGAGTCTCGCAATAAGCCTTGCAGTTAGTAAATTATTGGGCGACTTTGATATACTATGGTCGCGGTGTCTCCAGATCAAATCAAAGTTAAGCGGTGAATTTTAAAGATTACATTATCGCTGAGTCTCGGGATAAAAAGTGAGTTAAGGTAAAGGTTTCAGAGACTTAGCAGAGCCGTTGGATGTTGACAGATGAGAAATCAACGGTAGTCATCAAGTCTCCAGGTGAAAAGGGTAAAGGTATTTTCTTTAAGCGACTTAGAGACAGAGGGAAATAAATGTAACATTGAACTATAGTTGCCAAGTCTCTAGTATAAAATAGTTAAGTGATAATTATTTAGCAATTAAGCGACATAAGCTTAAGTCGTGAAGTCTCATAAAGGATTAATATGATTAAGAGACTTAGCAATAAGCATCCAATTAAAAGGAGATCTACGGTGGATGGGATGTCGCATGATAAAATTAGAGTCAGGTTTTTCTTTCAGTGACTTGGATTTCTTCAGTCGCGTGATAGCCAGAAGCTAAATAAGGTTAAACTAAAGTAAAGGAACACATGTTGTCGCCAGGTCTCCAAAAGAGTTCAGAGTTAAAAGAAATGTTAAGTGACATGGAGATAAAGCACAGTCACTATGTCGCCAGATAAGGAAAATGATGAGTACAGTGAGGAAAAGTTAAAATTGATGCTGACATGTTACGGTTGAAAAGTCACTGGCCAATAGGAAGGTAGAACAATAATGACAAGGTGGTGAAATATAATTGTAAGCCAGACTACAGATTTTTGTCTGAGTTTTTGAGCTTTTGGTCTTTATATGTATGAATCAGGAATATAAATAAAATAAAATGCAGCTTCTCTTATATATTGTTTTTGTCTCTTTACTTATTGTGTATGCTCTTTTATGTTTAATTTGTAAGGCATTTTAAGCATATTGGTTACAAGGTAGCTATCTAATTGGCAAGTTTCTTTCAAGGGAAGAACTAAGTTTTGTGAGTAGTTGCAGGGACCATAACAATATCTAAGGATTTGATACAATAATGTGGAAGTGACAGGGTAATTTTTAAGGCATCTTACTTGAGTTGTATATAGGTTGTAAGGCAATCTATAGTATCTTTATTTACTTTTCTGTAGATTTGCATCTTTGACTTTGTAGCCCAAGGATAGGCACTGGTCTAGAATCTGTCGAGTGGTTTATCATCATCCAAGTAATTCAAAATATACAAATCTCTTACATTTACAATCAGACACATATAAGTTTAAGTGATTGTATCAAGATATATAATTCATTTTACTAATCCCTTTGAGAGAGGATCAAAATAGGTTACCCTTCCTAAGTTTTGAGAACTAAAAAAGAAGAAGGATGAACATCCTTAAAGCACTACTGTTTGTTGTTATCATTTCAATATTTTTCATGGTTAAGCTCTGTATCAAGTTGTTTTCAATCTTATGTAGAGTAATTTACAAGATAATACAGTAAACAAGCAATAAATCAGTATCCACATTTACTAATACTGTGAGACAACAATTATATATAGGTAATACCTGCCTGGGTGTTGTGGAACCTAAAAATAAGGAGGTGATAATAATTTTCCCCAAATATTATCATAAATCCTCATCAATTAGAGTTTTCTCTTTCTTGGATTATTAGTTTAAAATATTGGGAGTCATAGAGCTAATCAAGTATTCAAACACCTCTTGAAGGTTCAACAAGAAAAAACCCTAACAAATTGGCGACCCTACTGGGGATATAAAGATCATAAATCATATCTAAGAATTATCCCAGAATCTGGTTACAAACAAGCATTCATAAGTACCAGAGATAGATTTTTGCCCATCTGAGTCACCCTAACAAATTGGTGACTCCGCTGGGAAAGGAGATTGTAAAGTCTTGTTGAAGTATTCAGAAATCTCTGGTGTTCTAAAGTTTAAAATTGTTCATTGCAGTTGAGTTGTCTTAATTCAAATTTGCTAGGGAATCAGTAAAATCAGTTATATTTGAAGTGTCTTAGAATTTTGGGTGCCTTAATTCAAATCTACCATAACAGTTATAGTTGTCGAGGTCATTTTGACAAGTTTTCATTTATCCCAAGCAATTGTTGGGTGGTGACTCTAAAGTTAAAACCTCTGTGATCAGTGAGAAGTTAAGTAAATATCTTTCAAAATGAATACTAGGTCAAAATCCAGAAAGAATCATGAAACTGCATTAGATGGTGGATTTGCATCAACTTCAAGAATGGAGATGTCTTGGAGAAAGAAAAGAAACCAAGTAAACATAGATGAAACTCCTCCAAGAGGAAAAGAAAGAAAGATGTTGATAAAATTAAAAAGAAGATCTTTAAGATACCAAACCACAAAGAATACAGAGAGATCTCAAAAGGATCAAGAAATATGACTCACTCATAGAGCTTCTAGTTCACAAAATGTTAAAGGCAAACAAAAGATGACTGAAAGCAAAGTTGAGGAACCTAAGTTTCAGAGGCCTTTAACAGAGCATATGTCCAAGTTGGATATTGACCTTGAGAAACTAAGAATTGAAAAGGAGACCATGGAAAAAATGCTAGAAAAGGCACAAATGGAAGCTACAACAATTGAAATGAAGAAGAAAATATATTTTTGCAGTCTTCCAGATATTCTTATGCTGGAACAGAGAATACAACAGTTTCTAAAGAAAAAGCCACTACTTTTAAAGAGAATGATAATTTTCAAAGAAAACCATTGCATACTGAGAGGTATAAACAATTTAACTTTATTGGTATCCCTGGATACCCCAATACATTTCCAAAAGATATGGGTGATATAGGAGAAAAGCTCCCAAAGTTTGCAGGTAATAATATTATTTCTTGTGAAACACATTTAAGAAAATTCATTGATTTTGTTGATGATTTAAATATCACTCATGAAGATGTGTTAATGAAGCTTTTTGTTTAGTCTCTTGTAGAGGATGCTAGAGAATGGTTTAGAAGCCTTTCTAATGGTTCTATTGCTTCCATGGATGATTTAATTGAATTGTTTAAAGATCAGTATGGTGATAAAACAAACAAAGGATTCTTTCTCAATGAGTTCAATAACATCAAAAAGAATTACAATGAAGAGGTCACTGAGTTTAATACCAGATTTCAAAGAGCAATGCACAAATTGTTTCAAAAAATAAGGCTGGATGAAGAGGTATGTCTAGCAACTTATTTGAATGCCTTTTATTCTAAAATGGGATATGCTCTTAGGGATAAAAACCCTAGAACTCTTACTGATGCTTATAAGATAGCAGTAAATATTGAAATGAACAGAAGGGTGTCTGGTAAATTAAATAGGAGAGATGATTCAAGGTTTAGTAGGAGTAACCTAAAAGAACCAGAATATAAGGAATATAGGGCTCCTCAGAACAATAGGCCTTCTGACAATAATACTTATAATCCTCAGAATAGAATGAAAAATCATCCTTATCGAACTCAGTCTAAGGATGGGAATCCTATTGTTTCACCTAGAAAAGAGAAAATTGATAACAGAACTCCAAATCCTCTGCATAAAAATTTTGTCCATTTATGCAATGATGATTTTTGGTGTGAGGCTTGTGAGGCCCCACACAACCCTGATTTTTGTATTGTTTCCTTGGATTTGAAAGTAAATGAAGAACAAGGAAATGATGAAAGTGAACAATGTGATCATAACATGACAAATGCCTATTCATGTCATGATGTAGACTCAAATAATGAAAATGAAAATCATGATTCATATTCTTTCTGAAGTCAAAATCAAAAACTTTCTTTGAATCAATGCACTGCTCGCACATCAATTCAAAGAGGGGCAAATGTAACCACCTGAATTTCGTATGTTCCAACTATAGACCCTATTTTACCTAAGTGTGATCATACCCCCAATTATGTCCAAATGACCCTGTTACTGCTTGGTGTAATTCTTTTAAAATCAATTTAATCTCCTAAAGTGATCAAATCACTAAATTATTTACTTTTAGCCAAAATCAAAATCAATTAAATACATGGCTAAAAATGATTAATTTGCTAGGAATTAGATAAACCCCTAAATCAATTATCCACTTTCAAATAACCCATTCCCCTAGCCTATTTAATTTAATTAAAATGGCTATAGTCCCCTTAATTATTAAAAAGTAATTAAATTGTTTAAATAATTAAATTCCTATTTTTGAATGAATTAAATAAGTTTAAT
>MU225762.1:816664-845212 GCA_018584345.1 Thuja plicata
GAAGTGACAGGGTAATTTGTAAGGCATCTTACTTGAGTTGCATATAGGTTGTAAGGCAATCTATAGTATCTTTATTTACTTTTCTGTGGATTTGCATCTTTGACTCTGTAGCCCAAGGATAGGCACTAGTCTAGAATTTGTCGAGTGGTTTATCATCATCCAAGTAATTCAAAATATACAAATCTCTTACATTTAAAATTAGACACATATAATTTTAAGTGATTGTAACAAGATATACAATTCATTTTATTAATACCTTTGAGAGAGGATTAAAATAGGTCACCCTTCCTAAGTTCTGAGAACTAAAAAAGAAGAAGGATGAACATCCTTAAAGCACTAATGTTTGTTGTTATCATTTCAATAGTTTTCATGGTTAAGCTCAGTATCAAGTTGTTTTTAGTCTTATGCAGAGTAATTTACAAGATAATATAGTAACCAAGAAATAAATCAATATCCACATGAACCTAAAAAGAAGGAGGTGATAATAAGTTTCCCCAAATATTATCATAAATCCTAATCAATTAGAGTTTTCTCTTTCTTGGATTATTAGTTAAAAATATTGGGAGTCATAGAGTTAATCAAGTATTCAAACACCTCTTGAAGGTTCAGCAAGAAAAAACCCTAACACATCCCATGAAAAATAGAATTCCTAACTAAGTACAAGGTAGCTGATCCACTGTAAATCCAAGGGTCTTGATAATATTTTGTGCTAGGGACTCCTCTGTATTAAACAAGAAGATCTTGGATTTATCCACATTTATTTTCTAACTAGATACAACAGTATACTTATCTAAGACTTTCTTTATATACCTAGCTTCTTTGACCTTTGATTTCCCAAATAGTAATGTGCCATCAACAAATAAAGAATGTGTCAATGATAATGATGTGTCACTTATGTGAGCACCCCACCACAAACAATTTTAGATTTTATCTTAATGAACCTACTAAATGACTCTACAATAATGATAAAAAGAATTGATGACAACAAATCACCCTTCCTAACTTCCTGGGTTGAAGAAAAGAAGCCAACTAGAACTCCATTTAATAGTACAAAAAACCATGCTCCTGAAGCACAAGCCTTTACCCAGCTATACCATTTTTTTTGAAAAGACCATTTTGTTGAGTAATTTAAATAAGAATTCCCAACTAACCCTATCATAGGCCTTCATCATGTTAAGTTGGACAATAAAGTTTCAGGATTGATTCTCCTTGATGGAATGAATAACTTCATGAGCAACTATGGATCCTTCCACTATTTCTCGACCTGGCACAAAACCACCTTGTTCTAAGGAGATGATATATAGAATTAAGTGTTTCCATCTCATGTAAATAGCCTTTGTGACCAACTTATAAATTATATTGCATAACACAATAGGACAAAATCTGCAAAATAAGATGGGTTTTTAACTTTAGGAATAATAGCTATGTTTGTAGTACTAAAACTTCTTAAAATCCTGGCATTCCTTCTTGATTCCTAAATGGTTGCAAGAAGGTCATTCTTGATGAAATCACAACATCTTTGATAAAATAAGGTAGTAAACCTATCAGGCCCCAAGGATTTTTCAGGAGGAAGGGAGAAAACCACTTCGCAAATTTCCTCCAAGGAGAAGGGAGCCATAAGATGTTTATTATCCTGAACTGAAATCAATGCATGAATATAGTTGATAAGTTTACTAACAAGTTGATCATCTAGAAAAGGATATTGTAGGGGGGCTAGGAGGCCTTTAAATAACTTAACACACTCTTCTTGAGTTCCCTTTTCATCTTCTATAAGTCTTCCATCCTTAGTGTCTTTAATGGAAAAAATTGTGCTTGCTGCTCTTTTTTTCTTTACGGAAGTATGAAAGAAATGTGTATTTTTATCACCCTCTTTTAACCATAATTCATGAGAATTCTATCTCCAATAGATTTCCTCTTTCTTACATACTTCTTCCTATTTATCTTGGATTATTTTCAAATTTTGAAATGACTCAGAGTTCAAACCATGTTGAATAATATCCTTGTTAATCTCAGCCAAACTAATACTAATCTCCTCCTTTTGTGTAAAGATGTTTCTAAAAACCTTCTCATTCCATACCTTGATCTGAAAATTTACATGGCTTAATTTCTTAGAAAAATGAAGCATCTTGGGACCCCTACAAAAAGGAGCACTCAACCACCAAGCCTTAAGAAGTTCCTGAAAATTAGGATGTCTAAACCACATATGCTCGAATTTGAAAGAAGCAGATTGTTTCTTATCTTGACATGAATCGATCCAGTTAATAGTAAGGAGGAAAGGATAATGATCTGACTCAAAAAATGTCAAAATTTTGGAGAAGGAATGAGTCAGTAGTTTCCAATAATGTGATATCAAGAATCTATCTAACTTCTCTGCAATTTACAAGAAACCAGCCATCTGATTCGTCCAGGTGAAAGAACCATTATGAGGCAAAATATCCAAAAGGTTGTTATCTTCTACAAATGTAGATAAATCTTGCATAGATCTAATAGGTGGAAAAATTCCTCTCTTCTTTTCAGACATGGAAAGAATGACATTAAAACCACCCTACAACAAAATTTGACCAACATTTTGCTAGATAATGTTTGTTAAAACTGCCCAAAGCTTTTGCTTATCAATAATCATTGTAGGACCATAAACATTCAAAATAAAGAATGAAAGATCAAAGCATTTAACTCTCATAAATTTCCAATAGTACTCTTTCCCAATGATATTTCCCTGAATAGATTTGGGGTTCCACAAAATTGTAAGGCCACCCAAAGCACCCCGACCTTGAGAATGTGAGGATTTCCACCCAGACCAAGCCCCTATAGTCTTCTCATAGGACTGCTGGAATAGTTTTGTTTCCTAAAGTAGAATGATGTCACCTTTGGTAGTCTCAAGTAAATTCTTGATTCTACCCCACTTGTTAGAGGCATTTAAACCTCTGGCATTCCATGAGATGATCTTCATTGATGATAAGGAGAAACTTTCATTCTCCTTGTCGATCATTTTATAGTTGTGAATTTGTCATCCAAAGTTGATTGAATGCCTACTTCCACTTCTTCCCTTGCTTTAGTACTCTTTAATTTTCTACCTCTTGGCTTAGGTGTTTTATTTTCCACCATAGTAATTACTGGGGTTTGGGAAATTGATAATGGCTGAAAGCAATCAAAGCAATCAATGTCTGAAACATGTTGATCCACCTAAGATGAATTACACATGTTAACATCCAATTTAACTTACCAAACTGTGTTATTAAAGGCAGACCCCTAGAATACACCATCAAGTAAATGTATGGATTTGACATCTATCGACATAATATCATCCGTGTTATTTTTTTGATATATCAGAGCACCATTTTCTGCTGGAAAAATAGGATTATCTTCTACAACAACCTCAGCATGAGGATATTGTAATTGGGTGTCTAAACTAGGGGTCGAGTCCTTTAAATAAATATCTTGTGAGGTGTCAAGGATATCATTATTAGATCCAATTGGAAAGACATTGATATCCTCAGGCCAAACCCCTTCCTCCATAGCAATCTCGTCCACTAGAATAGAGGCAAAAGAATTTAACCATTTTTTCACTATCTTCTACAATTATTTATCAGGGATCTTCCATCCTTTTAGCTCGGTTAGAATATGCTGAAAATATATGGGCTTATTCTGGTAAATAAAATCATGAGTGATCATGTCCAATACTACTGTTGTAATTGCCTCATCATCTAATTGAGTGGAGATATAATAATCATTTATCATATTAGAAGCAATGGGATGAACCTGTTGCTTAGAGGAACCCCCGATGTTTATTGCAAAACTGCTCTAAATGGTCATCTATAATCATTGCCCTAGAATCACTAATTATACTCACATCATAAAGTAACAATACCAACCTGCCAATATAATCCGGATGCATATGCTTCAAGACCCACATTTTGAAGTAATAGTAATATCTTTTGGTATAGGTTCAAAAGAATTAATTTGGATACAAACTCTAACTTTGCGGTACAGATACTCAAAGGGAATGAGATCGTGTCTTATAAATATACCTACTTGATTCGCCAAAATCTCAATAATTTTTGGGGTCTTGTACTCAAATGGTAAGGAAGGGAAGGAAATCTAGCGAGGCAGGAAACGACATACATTGGGATCTAGTTTAAAATTGAGAATCTAGTTCATAGTGAAGAGACTAACACCTTTGCAGAACCATCTTTTTTCTTTGTGAACTACATCTCTACACTCTTTATTATTAAATAAAGCAATAATTTTTTTTGATGTAGAGTAAAAAAAAAGATCTTTCAGACCTAACCAATTTCCTTTTGCCCAACTAAATATTTATTCCAATGGAATGAAGGAATTTGAAAGCTTACCAATCAGGCATGTCTGTCAAAGAAATGAGACATGTGAATCAATGAGGTTATCCGGCATAAAAACTAATAAACCTTTGGCTCTATCTATCTGCATCTTTTGTAGGGGAGAGTCTTGTTGCTAATGCTCCTTACTCTGATTTTTTCACCAAGATAGATTAGTAGGCATTGGTTTGAAGGGGGCTCTACCTGCAGACTTGAGCTCATTGTGATTCCAGGATTCTATATTCTTCCTGAAATATTGAGTCTCCAAATTATGCCCTAGAAAAGAAACCCTTTTACCAAAAGGTTGAGAACTAAAGTTACTAGGTTTTTCAAATTGGTTAACTGCTAGAATATGCATAGGGGAATCTAGAGGAGTGCCATAACAAATATAAAAAATTGGATGTTTCAGACGCAAGACCCAATTCTACTTTTGCAAGGATGTGTGCTCTGATTTCCTCATTGTCCTGTGAAGGACAACATTTTCCCACCCTGAGCCAAATTTTGAATTTTGAAGATCGCATGATTGTCATTTGGGTCAGGTTCCACCTTGATCCTTTAAATGTGAAGGATTTGGCTACAACCTAGCATTGGAGGATTCCCCAATCTCATAACTCTTGATCCCTTGTAGTTCCAAACTCGTACCAACCATAGTTAAATTTTGGGTACCCCTATAAGGAAAATCATATGATCTCTTTCATATATCATTATGCGATAGTTGTTCCTACTGAAAAGCC
This sequence comes from Thuja plicata, assembly GCA_018584345.1. Lineage (NCBI taxonomy): Eukaryota > Viridiplantae > Streptophyta > Pinopsida > Cupressales > Cupressaceae > Thuja > Thuja plicata. The sequence continues at coordinate 821,730 of MU225762.1, forward strand.
TTTTGACCAATGGGTTGCATTTTTTTAAAGAAGAATCGAAGATTAACCAAAAGAGGCTTGGTTGGATACACTATCGCTTTACCAACAAATATTTTTTGGAGGCTTGCATCACTTTCTAGGTTATTCTGAGATTATTTCCCCGATAATTTTTTCTCCACAAAGGAGCATCTCTAAAAACCCTAGCTATAGAAAGAGGGCTCATGTGCAGGTTATGCAATTGCCTTACCTCTGAAGATTCATTGGAAATCCTTACAGGCATCAACATTCTTTTGTAGATCCTCATGGAAATTCCTCTTGAAAGCTTGTGTTACTACCACCCTAATATTTCCTGTATTTTCCAAGCACTACTTGCCCTTTGTTCGTGCCCTAATATTTCCTACATTCTCCAAGCACTTCTCATCATTCGTTGGTCTTGTGTTATCTCAATTTATTATTTTTCTAATTTATTTTTCTAACATTTTCTAAGATTTTCTAATAAAATCTAAATTTTTTTATAATAAAAATTATAGAAAATGGAAAAGTTACTAAAATAATTGAAAAATATAATTTATAATCATAAATAAACAAAAAAGGATGAAATGTGTGCACCTAGTATCAATAATGGATGGAGGGAGGTTGATAGTGCTCAAAAGACACTGACATTAGCCTCTAGTCGTCACGAGGTCTGCTCCAACACCTGGGCTCCAATAACAGTGAATAGTAAACAATGAAAATGACAACCCTCTACCCAAAATTTATTAGAAATCTTATCAACATGGTGTTCATGTGAAGGGGATCTTTGCACGAACACCCCTGCATAGGGGTGTCCGCTCGAAGTATTTTTACCCCTTCGCACAAAGACCCCCATGTTGGTTCCTTTTTCTTGCAGAATCTTATACAACAACAATGTTGGACCCTATGTAACCCAATTTATGATTTTATCAAGTAAAAGTCACACTAACAAAGATTAAATCCTCATGCACTTCGAGCTCCATAGACTCAGGTGGGTGTACCTAGTTGGTTCATTGTTCCTCAGCAAACCAAATAGTGGATATGTGTCTTACACACAAATGTTCAATATGCAGATATGGAAATTGTAAAATAAAGTTTGATTACTTTTAAATATTGTCATGCAACCCTAACCTTGACCAGTGTCGAATCCTAGGGTACAGAGTCTATATGAATGCTCTTCCACCACACTAGATTACTAAAAACCAATTGAAACCTAAGAAAGATCAAGATGCCTTACAACTTACTTTCTACAAATTAATCCCCAATTTATCAAATTCATATGTAATCTCTAAACCCTCTAAAATTTGCTCTCGGGAATTAGACTTCCCTTAGAAATAACCTTAAAACATATTTTACAATTTGCCTTACAAATTAATGAACTTGAAATGCCTTATTGATCAAACTCATAAGAATTCAAAGCATACACGTAAAGATAATTAAACATAAATAAGGGACTCCAATTATATTTTCATTAAACAATAAAGCTTCAGTAGATTCATTTTTTCTCAGTAAACTAAAACTCAATAAAAAAAGTCTAGACTAGAACTTTGATAAGGTATTGATTGATCATTGATTGATCGATCCTTTGTACAAATTTTTCTCATATTATGTATACCTCTAGAAATCTTGGAATCCTGTTATGAACTAGGATGCAACAAGCTACAAATTTCTAGGTAAAGATAAAAATTGACTCATCATGAAAGCCAAAAATAAAACAAAACCAATAACTGAGTTGTTACAAGATTTAGAAGGCAATTTCTCATTGGACCGCAGAGCCTTTGCAACAACTTCAAAATTGTTATGCCTTCACCAAGTGGAACCTTTATATTTATTCTTTTATGCACAAAATCTATTTGCAACTGTTGACCACCTTAGGATGTTGGAGAATTGCCACATGTTGAAGGAACAATGAGATGTTCTTGTTTCTTTGATTCATCTGGGGTATATCTTCCCTTCCATGCTGAAAACACCTCATCACTAGGTGAGGGGAAGTTAACAATTTCAATCTTCTTGTTTTTTAATTCATCCCATTATGTTTTAATTTTCCCAACTTCCTTTCTCCAAAACCCAAAATGAGACTTGACATTCTCAATTATCTCCACGGTTTGAACAAACAAAATGGTACTCTTGAGGTTTATGTTGTTGTTAATTCTCATAGATAATTCATAATCCCTCTCTCCCATCCACCTTCCCTTACTCTTAAATTAACCATTCTTTTTGAAAATTCTGGGAAATATTTCAAAACAAATCGTGGAGTATTCCCTCCTTAGTATCGTTGCACTTCTTTGGATGCTAACCCTTCTTACTGCAAACTCTAAAAAGCCTTTGAAAAAATTGTAGGTAGTCTTTATTGTAGCATCAACATTCTCCTTAGTCTTGGACAAAGAATAAAATAATTTCAAATAAGATTTCCTCCCTATCCATTTGTCAAAAATTGGCTCCAGAGTAGCCTTATCCTCTTCAAAAGAATTTAAAATGCCTACTACTCTCTCCCCGCCCAAATAAAGAATGTTAGGTTCTATACCCTCAAAAAACTGAAAAAATGTATTCCTCACCTTCTCCTATATTTCTAATCCACTATTTATTTTTCCTTTCTGAACTTTTCACTTTACTCTTCTAATCTCTTTCTCTCTGCTTCTAGTTTCTCTCTCTGTTTCTAGTTTCTCTTTTTCCAAGCTGAGCTTTGCTTCTGATTTAGAAATAGAGGGCATAGGAGAATGGGGGACCTCTATAATAGGAATAGAGGATGAAGTCTTGGTAGGATAATTGGTAATTGTATTTTGAGGAGATTCTTCAACTGATTGTTGGCCTCTTAAATGTGCAATTATCCTATCCTTTTCAGTAACCTCCCTCTTCAAAGCATTATAAGTTGTTAGAACAATTTCCAATTTAGCCCTTTGATATTCCTTTTCTTTGGCTTCCCTTTTTGTCACTTTCATGTTGAACTTAGTAGATTCTAAGACTACACCAGATGCTTCCACACCCGAAGTCTCCCCAACTATCCTTACCATTAGGCTACCAAAATAGTTAGCATTAACAACTTCATTCTTTTTTCTATTCTCCTCTCTCTTAAGAGACCACATGATGATAGAAACATGATCTTCATTGAAAACTACCCCTTTGATGTCTTATTTCAACTGCTTCCTTTGTAGCATGTACATGCTTTGTTTTCTTTCTCATAGCATCAAACACAATTGCGTTAGCAATGTCCCATTATGGAAGAATGAGGACTCCTGCACTTATGACCATTTCCCTTCCCTCCTCAAGGGTGATTTTTCAAATTTATTTATAATTTCTTGTTTTACCTCAGTCTAATTATCATTTATGCCCTTATCTGGTTTTTCCTCCTTTTTCTAACATGTCTCTTTGAATTGATTAATATGAATCATCCAAAGGAATTGTATAAATTCCCTAGATTTTACAAAGCTATCATCTTCTAGGAATTCATCACTGGACTGCTTGGTGATAGGGTCCAGTTATTTACCACAAAAATATCATATAGTCAGGTCCATCTCAACCCTTTTGGGTGCTTCTGGTATTCCCTCTTTAATTTATTGATGAGTAACACATATCTGCCCCATGCTTCCCATTTGTAGCAATTTCTCTACTACTCCATGTTCATCAATATGTAATTGGGATTGAGAGGGTGAATACACACCTCCACTCTATTGTACATCTTCTTCCACTCTCTGCCTATTTGGAGAAGGTTGGGACTCAAAATCAATATCAATCAACCTCTTCCCTTTTGAGGTGGAAGGCTCCTCAACATGTATTTTCTCTTCAATCCTTTTGGAGGAAGAAGGCATATCTTGTATTCTATGACCCTTCTAGGATGTATCTCCCCTAGGCATCACCATACTATATCTTGATATCTGGTGAAAAACATACTCACCCAGTCAAAAAATTTTAGTAAATGTTGGCTTGCTCAAGACAATTTTAGCCTTGTCTGAATCTGACTTAATGACAGCATCCTTTTTTTGATTTGAAGTTTGCATAATGCCTTCAAAATGCTTCATCAGAGCATCAATTTTACTTTCAAAGGGCATGAATTCCCTCAATAGATCATATTTTTTGTCAAAATGCTGTACAAAGTCAAGGGTCTTCTTGTACACTAGCCACTTCTCCTTCTTAACTTCTTGTTCTTGTAGTTTGAACTCATTTATGATAATATCTTCGGGAAAGTGGAATTAGTGATCCATTTCCATACACCTAGTTATCTTCTTAAGCATATCATTCAAAAAACCCTTAGGGTCATCCCACCTTGCCACTGATGTTGCTAATTTATAAGGCTTCAAAACATTATCCGTGTGCACCCATCCACCCTTGGTAATAACAAATTGGTGAGCAATAGTGATGGTGAGAAATATAGAACCCATGTTCTTCCTTATTAGTACAATCTCCTGCTACCCACCAATCTGTCTGACAATCTCAAAAATACCAACCTTCAAAGGAACTTGGTAAGAAAGTAAATATGGAGTACCCCTGAAACCATACACTCTAAAAATAGTTGAAAAAGGATACAAGATGATATCCCCCCAATTATTTACTATTTTGATATCATTAGCATGCTATTTTGGTCTTATGAAAGATAATAAAGCTTTTGGGTTCCTAAGATTCTCAAGAAACAATAGGGCTCTAAGACTTGAAGAAAAATATCTATCAAAAGTAACAAAACTGGCATCTTCTCTTTCCTAGGATAAATCCAAACTCCACAATTAGACTAGCGTTTCTTCACCATCCTTCATCTTCATCAAATCCATCTCTTTCTCAAAATAATATGAACCTTTGTATAGAAACATGTGCATCAACATTGAATACCATCAAAATGGTTTATCCACATTTGACTTCTGAATACCAATTAGGTCATTTTGAATTAGGTCAACAACAAAGGTGCAAAGTCAAAAATGACAGCAAGGTGAGGTTGAAGGGCCTAAACCATCATAAACATATAGTGGATTGGTATTTCTGTTTCTACATCCTCTCCAAAAATCTGACATAAGGACCAATACATACCCTTTGCCTTCAAATTGAAATAATCTAACTTAATTAGATTTGGGGTATTAGGAACTACTACAATTAATCCTCCAACCTTGTCAAAATACTCCCTTTTAGGTCTACTTCTGAGATAATCTCTTTGAGTCTTGTACACTTCCTTGAAAGATTCAAAATTAATTTCTTCAAGATGGGCAGAGGGCTCATTCAACTGAAAAACTTCACAAATTTCATCAACAGTTATGCTTATTAGAGGGTTAGCATCCACATCTCTCACCACCCTGTCCACTAGGTCATAGTTCTTTTCTACTTGGAGCATGATGTCTACATCCATGAAAACATTTGGAACTACTAGCTTTCCCACATCAAATTACCAGATATTATTGTTAGGAGCATAGACATTACTTTAACCAAAACCCACTTTAAAAAGAGTTAAACCAGGCACACTGATACTTGCATCCCTCATCTTGTTACCTTTATCATATAAACCATCAATTACCTTCAGATGATGGTTTTTCGGCACCAACTCTTTTACTTTGGAAGAATCATTATTAGACCTATCAAGTTGCTCCAAAAAATCACCACATACCGCTCTTTCTTGATAGTCTACTTTACCCTTGAACTCTGTACATGGTGCCATATTAGAAACTAGGGTATTGTAACAGAATAAACTAACTGCAGACAAACCCTACTTCCCTCAAACTTCAATCTCGACTAGAATTCAAATTCACATAATGTAAAAGCAACCAGATAGGATAACTTACCCACTTCAAAAAATGCCAGAAAATAGATCAAACACTTTGCACTTCGGCTCCACTTAGCTTCTCTAAAAATTGTAACATTCAAATCACAAAATGGAGTGCTTTACAATATAACTTTTATAGCAATTTTCATTATTTCTCAAAAGGGTAGCCGCATGCTCTGTAATTACTTCTTCATATTTAAAAAACCCACAGCTCAATGGTAAAAAAGAGACTCTCGCATCAGAAAATGAAATTTAAAACATAGTCCTTGATCAGAACCATCTTAGCACATCATGCAGTCCACAAAAAGTCAACAAACCAACAACCTCTACATCAAATCAACAGTGGTGAAGGCAACCTATCAACGAGTGACATTTCAACTCCACATAGCACTTTCGGTCCCACTTTACTTTTCCTCATCAACCTAGACATGTGTTACTTAGGCGTGATCTCGTGATGACTATCCTTGGAGGAGCTTTGGATCGAGGCATCATGCCTACCATTGGATTAAAACAAATCTGACCCACGGTTACCTCTTTTCAAATTCTCGGGCCTACAATCTCAAAGTGGATACATGTCATCCAAGTTTGATCTCGCAATGAATAAATCCATGTGAAACTTTGCTTAGTGACATTGCACCAACCGTTAGATTTAATATGATATGCTTGATGATTCATCTTTCAGCCACACTTAGGTGAGATCTCTAAATGGACACCTATCAACTACACGTGATCCCGCGATGAATAAACAACATGCATCTTCTTTTCTAGGCATCACACCTATCATCCGATCAAAAGTTATCTGACTTACCTTTATCTTCCTTTTAGCCCTGGCTAGGTCCCACCACTAGCCATGTGTCACATAGGTGCAATGCCTTGAAGAGAAACCTCCTCACATCTTTCTTTCATGGGATCATGCCCACCGTTGGATTAACTTTGATCTGACTATGACCCTTTCTCACCTTTAAATTTGAAGACGTCGACCCCACAATCTTAAGATGGACACTTGTTGCTCAGGTGTGATCTCACAATGTCTATCCTTCATGTAACTTTTGATCAAGTTATTATACCCTCCATTCGATCAAAATTAATATGCTCAACATCTTTTAATGCATAAAACACCATGAGGACTTTAGACTTAGGAAAAATTAAAACACGGGCCCTGTTAGGACTTAAAAAGAGATGGCCCCCCACATGACGACTTAAGACACATGACTTAAAATAACTTAAGTGGCTCCCAAAAAGGTAACACATGATAATAAAAAGCATGGACACTTAGGGTTTAGAACAAAACAAAAACTAAGGGTTGGATCAAATGACAATTAGGGCTTAACGGCAAGGCTCAGACATGACATAAAAATAGGCAGGATTTAGCACCAAATAAAAATTTTGCAGTCCTAACAGTGGCTCTGACTGAGGATGCTTGATTGCAAGATCAATGAAAGAATCTATAAATGGGACGTAGACCACACACACACTACAAAAAGAAAACACACAAAGAACAAAAAAACAAACCCACAACCTGTACATATATACATCACTACCGTGCATGGAAAAGAAAGTTCAGTTAAAGAAAGGTTTTAGGAATTGTCCGTGCACTGGAAAATCCAATACCTCATCATCCAGATTTTTCAAAAAAATATGAATCCTTACCATGTATCTAATGAACAATATAAGGCCCTAACCATAAGGATTCAAACTTTTTATGTTTTCCCTTATCTTCATCTCTGACATCCCACTACAACACCATGTCATCTCGCTGAAACTTTCTTCTATTGACTCTCTCTCTTGTCAAACAAATATTTCATTTTTTGCTGACTTTTTAAGTTTTTCTTTTATCCTTCCCTTCTAACCTCATTCAGTTCAACTAGTTGAACCATTCTGTCATGCATGGCATCATTCACTTACAACTCCGTGTCCTTGATAAATTTATAGACAGGAAGTAAAAATTTTAATGGTAATCTGGCTTGCATACCATACACCAAATCATAAGGGGACTTCCCAGTAGCCTTTTTAACAGTTATCCTATCATCCCATAAAGCTAATTTCAATTTTGAATGCCAAGCTCTTTTGTTTGTCTCCAAATTTTTCTTCAAAATATGCAGAATGCTCTTATTACTTGATTATGCTAGTCCATTAGCTTGTGGATGGTATGGAGAAGAGTATAACATCACAATTAAATTTTCATCAAAAAACTCCTGAAACTCTTCTGACCAAAAACACATAGCATTATCCATTACCAACTTCATAGGGACACCAAATCTGGTTAGGATATTATCCATCAAAAACTCAATTACAACCTTACTAGTTTCTTTCTTGGTAGGAATTTCCTCAATTCACTTTTTGAAACAATCTGTGGCAACTAGGATCCAACTATGTCCACCACTAGATTTCTTTGAAAACTCTCCAATAAAATCAATCCCACACATGGAAAAAGGTGCCTCAACCACCACTAGATTTAATACCAAAGCACTTGAATACTTCAGCTTGGAAGAAAACTTCTGGCATGCTTCACATTTTTGCACAAATTTTAATGAATTAAACAAGCGGGGCCAAAAATAACTAGCCCTTAAGATCTTGTGGGCAGTAGTCCTGGTAGAATAATGTCCACCACATACCCCAGCATGCATCTCTTTTAACACCTTGTCAACCTGCCATACATCTAAGCACAACAAAAGCACACCATCTCTATCCTTCCAATATAATTCTCCTTGTACTAGTGTGTACTTTTGGGCTTGAAATCTGAGAGTTATTTTTTGATTATCAGTCATGGTCTCAGGGCATTGGGCATTCTTAATGAAATATACAATGTCAACATACCAAGGCTATTTTTTAATACCGGTTAGTGTGAGATCATGTACTCCCACATTATTTATTTAAACTAAACCCATATTTACTTCAGCCATGAGCTTTGCCAAGCCTAATCCTTGCACCAATTTTGTAATATGGGTTTCTAGATTACATTCTTGAACTCTGTTGATCCATTTGCACCGTTTTCTAGTCACTTCTAACTGGGTAAAAATGTCTTTGACTGCTTCATGAGGCACATATGTAATTAATTTTACACAGACTAGATAAGGTCTGAATGACTTCATAGCTTTAATTAAGGCATATTCTTGTTTTTCCATCACCTCATAGTTTAACTCTGCAACTTGGAGAGATTTACTAAAAAATGCAATGGAATGTTCATACCCCTCCTCATCCTTTTGCAGTAACACAACTACAATTGTATGAAAAGATACAAAAGAAAATAGTAAAAATGGCTTACTATAATTAGGAGACCTCAAAACAGGTGCTTCCTGAATTGCCTTCTTGATTTTTTCTAAGGCACATTGTGCTTCTTCATCCCACTCAAACTTTGCATCCTTCTTTAAAAAAAATTATATAGGCTTCACAATTTATGCAAAATTGGCAATAAGCCTCCTAAAAAAAAAATTATTTCCTAAGAAAGATTGTACTCCCTTAATATTCTTTGGAGCAGTGACCTTCTGAATTACTTCTATTCTTTCTGGGTCAATTCTCACTCCTTCCTTTGATACAATATGTCCTTGTAACTTCCCTTATGTTACTGCAAATTGACATTTTTTTGGATTCAATGAAAGGCCATATTCTAAGGCTTTGTTAAAAACCTTTTCAAGATGACCACAATGGTCTTCTACCTTCTTGGAATATGTTGTTAAATCATCTTGATAAATTACCATAAATAATTCAATAAACTCTTTAAATGCAACATCCATAGCTCTCTGGAATGTTGCCACTGCATTCATGAGACCAAATGACATCCTAACATACACATATGTCTCCCAAGGAGTAGTAAATGCAGTCTTAAACTTCTCTGATTCTTTCACTAGTACCTGGTTATAACCTCAAAAACCATCCATCATTGAAAAAAAATCACAACCAGTAACTTTGTGCAACATTGCCTCCATGTTAGGCAGAGAGTAGTTGTCTTTTAGAGATGCAATATTCAAATTTCTAAAGTCAACACAAAGCCTTATGTCACCATTCTTTTTCCTTACTGGGACCAAGTTGGAAACCTAGGTTGAATGTCTTATGGGATGAATAATTCTTGCATCGCTCAACTTCATTAATTCTTGTTGCATCTTAGGGGCTAACAATGGGTTGATTGGTCTTTGTTTCTGTCTGAATGGCTTGATATCTAGTTTCAGTAGGATCTCATGCTAGAAAAGGTCCTCCTTATAGGCTTTTAAGTCCTCATATGACCAGGAAAACATGTGCTTGTGTTTTCTTAATAATTTTATTAAATTTTCCCTAACATGGGAATCTAACTTCTTTCAAATATATATTGTCTGAGGTGTTGTTTCTGATCCCAAATTCACTTCTTCCAGATCCTCAATTTTAGCACTAGTCCTCTTTGACAGATAATCATCTTGATCATTGAAAAATGATTCTAATTCTACTATCCCCTTAGGGATATGATTAGAACTTAACTAAACAACCTCATTACCAAAAATAATGTCCTTTCCATTAACCACCTCAACTAGAGCATTAAAATCTATATGATGGCCTTCATAATGGTCAAGACACTGGATAAACCTAAGGATATCTTAATCATCCTCAAAAACTTTCCAGTTGTAATCATTATCAAGCACAACTATTCTACTCTTAACCTCCAAAATTGATACCCCACTTAAGGTCAAATCATCATTCTTTAAAGCAACATTGGCTAGGAAATCATCCATGATGATTTTTGACCTTTCTATCCATTTAATATTAAAGGCATTCAATAATTCAATATGGTCCTAGAAAACATGCTTGTACAACTTTAATCTATCATTTTTCACAGCATACTACAATCTAACATGTGCTATTGCTAGCTCAGAATCCCCAAAATCTTTTAGACACTTGATATCATGCCTAGTAGCAATATCTAACCCAAAACATAGGGCCTCATATTCAGTAGTATTATTGGTACACTGAAAAGATAACAAGAAAGAGTATTTGAAAGTAGTACCTGATGGAGAAATGAAGAAAACACCAGCCCTTGATCCTTCCTTGGAACAAGATCCATCAAAGTACATTTTCCATAAGCCACTTTGTTGTGCCTTCATTTCTCCCACTAATGGATCAGTATTTTTGTATTCTGGAATAATTTTCTCAACTTTGAAGTTTTCCATGTCTACATCTACACAACAATCGAGTATGTTATTCTGCACCGTTTCAATAGTCACTGGTGTTTGTTATTATGCACTTCTATAAATTCATTCCCATTTACTGGGATTATTGCATAAGATAAGTCTAATTGCACATGATCTCCTACTGTTGCAGCCCACTATCTTGACAATAACATACCATAATGAGGTTGGGTGTCCATAACAACCACGTCTATCTTGTAAGTTGCTTCAAGAAAGACAAAAATCTTGATTTCAACTCCTTTTAGAGTTCCAACCATAGGGACCTCTTTGTTTTTCATGACATAACACCTTCCATAAAAAGTATCTACCTTCATTCCCAACTCTTTCATTACTCCATATGGCATCACATTTGCATCAACATCATAACTAATCATACAATTTTTTACAACCTTATTGTATATCTGCAGTGTGAAATAGAAAGGGTCTACATGAGAAGGTTCTCGGGTAATCATATTACCCACTTATAAGATAGGGTTTTTTGGCTCATAGCCAATCCCCTTCATTTTTCTATCCTTATTTTCAACATGGACATCTACTATCCCCTTAAACAATGACACTGCAACCTCTCTATGTTCCTTTATTTTCAAAATTTCAATCAAGGGAACTGAAACCTTCATTTGTGTAAGAGCATGCGTCATATCAAATGCAATTAATTTAGACAATATGTTATTAGTGCTCTTACCCTTGCTTCCCTTGTTAGTAACAACTTTCTTGTCAAATTTCACTTCCTTTTTCTCTGTTTGAGCAGAAGAAGACTCTTCTTTTTTTGTACCTCCTTTCTCATTTTCATCTTTTCTTTGAGATTTAGCAGCAACCCTTGAGGCATTTTCTTTAGTAAACATAGAAGTAGGTTTACCTTGACCAGGCTCCACCTTTCTATTCCTTAAGTTGTAAGCACTTCTGGCTTGATTGGTTGCTTCTACGATCAAAGATCTTTTTCCTCATCACTAGGCAATCTAAAATGAGGATGTTCTCTTTCATCACCCATAATATTAATAGTATTTTGTAGCATAGTACCAGCTTCATCATCTGAATCATAGAAAACTTGTTGTTGGTATCCTTGGTATTGTCCTCTCCTAGTATCTACATCCACAACTGGCTCATCATCTTCAAAAGACCATAGATCATAAGACCTTTTCACAATGAACATATTTACAATAGGGTCTTCTTATTCTAAATTTATTTGTTCAGTGCTTTCTTCCATCTGTTCAGCTAAAGCTTGTGCAACAATACATTGAAAAGAAGAATGGGGCATATTGCAAGCAACACACCAAGGGGTATTTTCTACATTATGTGTAGCATTCCTCTTCAAGGGATCAGGGGTTTCCTTAGTCTTCTGGTCCTCTTGATTATCTAAAATAGGCTTCCAATGTCTCCAATTTGTCTTGTATGGCATGTCCCTCAAGTTTGGAAATCTATCATATCTCTGGTATTGATGCCTATTGTCATGAGATCCCTTATCATTTCTATCAACTTTGGTAGTATGGTCTTTTACTTCACTTACCAATTTATCCACCCTATCCTTCTCCTTGGAAAGTTTACTTGTTTGTCATTTTGTATCCTTTCATAGTCTTCCATCCTCTCTCTTTCCCATTTTCCCTGAGGTTTGTCTATTACTTTCAATGTTTATATCCATTTTATAGGCATCCCTTATAGTATGTGGATTCTTATCCCTTAGAAGGTATCACATATTTCCATATACAACATTGAATTATGTAGTTAAACACACTTCTTCATCCAGTCTCAAAACCTGAAATAACTTGTTCATGGCCTTCTGAAACCTATTATTGAAATCTATCATACTTTCATTTTGGAACTTCTTAATATTATTAAACTCATTCAACATAAAACTTGAATTAACATGTTCATGATATTTCTCCCTAAAACACCTAACAAACTCATCCCAAGATGCTACACTGTCTTCAGGAAGACTTCTATATCAATAGCTAGCATCTTCATTCATAGATTGAACAAATAGTTTCATGAGTACATCCTCATGTTCAATCTCAAAGTCAGTCATCTTGTCAATGAAATATTTAAGGTGTTCTTCACAAGTTATAACATTATTGCCACTAAACTTAGGGATTTTATCTCTTACCTCATTTGGGATGACATTTGGGTGACCATGAATGTCATCAAAGAACAATGGATGGTATTTATCCAAATAGATAGGTCTCCTCTGAAACTTTCTAGTAGCATGAGTCCCACTTGCTCCCACTATAGCTCCTTGGTTTGTTGCACTCTTTGATACACCAACAGTAGAGTGACTACCAGTAATTAGAGTTGGATCATAGTTTTGTGCATTTTGGTTAATAGTATCTTCTACACTTTGTACTGGACTAGCAGCTTGGTTGTTCTGACCAAAGCCAATTTCTTCGACTTTCAATGTTGGTCCAGTTGCTTCTTGTGTGGCACTTGTTGTTGCAGTATTACTTGCATAAACACTTAGGAAGGATATCTTCTTTTTCATCTCAATAATTATTCTTCTAACTCGACCTTCTCTAGTTTCTTGGTAATCTCTTCCTTAGCCTTCCTTGCCTTCTCAAATTCTAGATCCAGCTGTGACATCCCACTAGGAGGAATTTATTTTTGCTTTGGCTCTTCAATGTGAATACCAGATGCCTTCTTCTTTCCCTTGTCTTGAACAATTTTATTTTCTTAATTTGACATATCATAACCATGTTGTTGTACTTTGGTAGGCTTTTCCACCTCCCAATATTGTATTTGCCTTAGTACAGGGCCCTCTCCATCAAACTCATCCTTCTTCTTCAAGGATTCACCTTGCTGTGATTTCTCTCTTAATGTGTTCATATCCTTGAAGATTTCTTTGTTCAAACCCTTGTACTTCTCACTCAAGGCCTTATCATTTGCCTCATGTTGTGTAGTGACTCTTAACAATCTATCCCTTTCAAACAACAATTCCCAAATTTCTTGTTCTCTTTTCTTTTTCTCATTATGCACAACTAATCTCTCTCTCTCTCTCTCTCTCTCTCTCTCTCTCTCTCTCTCTCTCTCTCTCTCTCTCTCTCTCTCTCTTCTTAGAGCCAACACTTTTTCTCTAAACACATCATCATCATATTGGGTTGAGTTAGATTTTTCTAGATCATCTAGATCAACCAAATTATGAAGTCGTTAGTTTTCTACTGGAGCGTAAGGTTGGTCCATAAAATTAGGGGATGCTTCATTTGGTATATCACTACATGCATAACCTTGAATCCTTGCTATATTTGCATCAGGTCTGCTATAATGAGTTTGAATGACACCTTTATCTTGAGACCTGTCTTTAGGAGTGCCAAATATGTGGTTTAATAAGGGTTGGTTATCTGATTCCTAACTTGTAGAGGATGAAGAAGATTTCTCAGGAACTGGGGTCACATTGTCATTCCTAGGAATCCATGACATACTAAAACTTGATTAAGCTTTGTTAGACCACTCTCTCCTAGGTTTTCTAGGAAGATCACCTTCTATAGAAACCTTGAGATGTTTCTTTATGTAAGACACAGTGTTCTTGAGGCTTCATATTGAAATAACAAAAAAAACTATTTGGTTACAAAAATTACACTAGTATAACACTAGACAGAGTTAACAGAGTTGCCACCCAAACAATTTGGGATAAAATATAACAATTATTCTAGGATTTATTTTAACATTATTTCTAACACTTAGTCCGCAATAGAGTCACCAATTTGTTGGTTCCTTTTTCTTGCAGAATATTATATAGAAGCAATGCTTGACCCTATGCAACCCAATTTCTGATTCTATCGAGTAAAAGTCCCACTAATGAAGATTAAATCCTACTACACTTTGAGCTCCAGAGACTTAGATGAGTGTACCTAGTTTGGTTCACTATTCCTCAAAAAACCACATAGTGGATATGTGACTTACACACAAATATTCAATATCCAGATATGAAAATTATAAAATAAAGTTTGATTAGTTTTAAATATTTGCATGCAACCCTAACCTTGACCAGTGTCGAATCCTAGGGTAGAGAGTCTATATGAATGCTCTTCCACCACACTATATTACTGAAAACCAAGAAATATCAAGATGCCTTAGAACTCACTTTCTACAACTTAATCCCCAATTTACCAAATTCATATTTTATCTCTAAACCCCCTGAAATTTGTTCTCAGGAATTGCACTCCCCTTATAAATAACCTTAATATAGATTTCACAATTTTCCTTACAAATTAATGAACTTGAAATGCCTTACAGATCAAACTCATAAGAATTCAAAGCATACACATGAAGACAATTAACCATCAAGAAGGGACTCCAATTATATTTTCGTTAATCAATATTGCTTCAGTACATTCAGTATTTTCTCAGTAAACTAAAACTCAATAACAAAATTCTAGAATAGAACTTGCATTAGGTATTGATTGATCCTTTGTACAAATTTTTCTCCTATTACTTATACCTCTATCAATTTGTGAATCCTATTATGAACCAGGATGTAACAAGCTACGAATTGCTAGGTAAAGACAAAAATTAACTCATCATGAAAGACAAAAATACAACAGAACCAATAACCAAGTTTTTAATAGATTTCAAAAGAAATTTCTCATTGGACCACAGGGCCTTTGCAACAACTTCAAAATTGTTCTGCCTTCACCAAGTGAAACCTTTGTCTTTATTATTTTATGCACAAAATTTGTTTGCAACTATTGACCACCTGAGGATGTTGAAGAATTGCCACCTGTTGAAGGAACAACGGGGTGCTCCTATTTATTTGATTCATCTGGGGTATATCTGCCCTTCCATGCTACAAACACCTCATAATTGGGCCAAGGGAAGTTAACAGTTTCAATCTTTTTTTTGTTTAATTCACCCCATTCTATTTTCATTCGCCCAACTTACTTTCTCCAAACCCCAAAATGAGACTTGGCATTCTTAATTGTCTCCACGGTTTGAAAAAACAAAATGGTACTCTTGAGGTTTATGATGTTCTTAGTTCTCATAGACAATTTATCATCCATTTCTCCCATCCACCTTCCCTTAATCTTCAATTTACCATTCTTTTTGCAAATGCTAGGAGATATTTCAAAACAAACCGTAGAATATTCCCTCCCTAGTATATTGTGTCTTCTTTGGATGCTAACACTTCTTACTACAAACTCTAACAAGCCTTTAAAAAAATTGTAGGTAGTATTTATTGTAGCACCAACATTCTCCTCAATCTTGGACAAAGACTAAAAGAATTTCAAATAAGATTTCCTCCCTATCCATCTGTCCAAAATTGGCTCTAGAGTAGCCTTATCCTCTTCAAAAGAATTTAAAATGCCTACTTCTCTCTCCTCGCCCAAATAAAGAATTTTAGGCTTTATACCCTCAACAAACTGCAAAATTGTATTCCTCACCTTCTCCTCATATTTTTGATCCACTATATATTTTTTCTTCCTAAGCTTTTCACTTTCCTCTTCTAATCTCTTTCTCTATGCTTCTAGTTTCTCTCTCTCTACTTCTAGTTACTCTTTTTCCAAGCTGAGCTCTGCTTCTGATTTAGAACTAGATGGCATAGAGGAAGGGGAAACCTCTATAATAGGACTAGAGGATGAAATCTTGGAAGGATAATTGTCAATCAACCTTTAAGGAGATTCTTCAACTAATTGCTAGCCTCTTAAATCTGCAATTATCCTGTCCTTTTCAGTAACCTCCCTTTTCAAAGCATTGTAAGTTGTGAAAACCATTTCCAGTTTAGCCCTTTAATCTTCCTTTTCTTTGGCTTCCTTTTCTGCCACTTTCATGCTGAACTTAGCAGATTCTAAGACTACACCATATGCTTCCACACCTGAAGTCTCCCCAACTCTCCTTACCATTAGGCTAAGAGAATAGTTAGCCTTAACATCTTCAATATTTTTTCTATTCTCCTCTCTCTTAAGAGACCACATGACTAGAGAAACATGATCTTCACTAAAAACAACCCCTTTGATGGCTTTTTTAGGTTCTTCCTTTGTAGCATGTACAGGCTTTGTTTGCTTTCTCACAACATCAAACACAATTGCGTCAGAAATGTCTCATTCTGGAAGAATGATGACTCTTGCACTTCTGACCATTTCCCTTTCCTCCTCAGGGGTTATTGTTTCAAATTTCTTTATCAATTCTTGTTTTACCTCAGCCTAAACAACATTTATATCCTTATCTGGTTGTTCCTCCTTCCTTTTCTGACATGTCTCTTTGAATTGATTAATATGAATCCTCCAAAGGAATTGTATAAATGCCCTACTTTTTATAAATCTATCATCTACTAGAAATTCATCACTAGCCTTCTTGGTGATAGGGTCCAGTTCTCTATCAACAAACTCTGCTACAGTAAGGTCCATCTCAACCCTTTTGGGTGCTTCTGGTATTCCCTCTTGAATTTCTTGATGAGTAACTGTTACGAATAACAATCTACCAACACAACTGAGAGGGGGGTGAATCAGTTGTGAGATAGATTATTAAACATTAAACTTCATAACCAAAACTTTCATCCAAATGATAACACAGTAAATGCCAACACAATAGCACAATCCTTTATTGTCGAGGAAACCCTATTAAAGGTAAAACCCCGGTGGGAATTAGCACCCACAAATAATGTACTAAGAGGATAGTATCCCTGTTAAAATATTTAGCCATGTTAAGAGCTTATTACAATATTATAGTACATGGTCCTTGTTAAAGGACACACCATGTTATGAGTCAAGAACAATGGTGGGCTCACTACCCAGGCATACTTCCTAAAGAAGGTTAATGCCACCCTCAATGACTTATATTCTGAAACACAAGTGTATATAGAAAATATACAATCCAATGAACTTTCTGATAGCAACTATCTTTGCTTGGTCAGTTCCAATGAAGTACAATAAACATATCCTCTACTCCACATCTCACAGACAATCAAGCTCGCATCTTCCACACTTCTCTATCTCTTCACACACACACACACACACACACACATCTTTTCAAAAGAAAAGATCTCCCATATATACCCTATTACAATAATTGATTAGGTCATCTAATTAAGCTTCCCCAATATACAAATAATTATTTAACCCCTTTCTAAGATACACATGATACCTAAAAAAATTATACATTAAGTACAATACATCATATATATTCCAAGATCCACAATCCACGCTCGCAATCCACAATACACGCTACATTCCTGAAGTCGGCCCCAAATAGGTCTCCTTCAGAATACAAGTCACAAATGATGTCATCAAGAATCATACAACATGTGACCCATAACAAACATTCCTTAACATTTCTTCTATCATCCCTTAAGCTCGCATAACCTGAATCATCATCGCATTTAAGATATACTCAAAACACAGAGACTTGCTTTGTCAATCATCACTGTCACAGTCCAAAAACTAGTCTTCACCAAAACATTTGTAACTCATACGATATGAAATATTAATCCAAGCAACCTTAGAAATAAGATCATCATACATTTTATCCTCCTACATATCCCCATCTTTTTTTCATTCTGATTCATCTGTACAGTATCCATACACTTCTTTCAGTCATCATACAATAGTAATAATTAGTTTGTTCTTCCTCCATAGAAACATATGTTGACATTAGTGACAAAACATGAATGCCAACAACATCAGTAGTAGCTAATTCCAACAGCATCCAACAATCTCCCCCTTTGGCATTGATGAAAACATATGGGAAAATCCATCAACCCAAAAGTGCTCTCTCTTAATACAATATTCTCAATATCCTCAACACAATTCTCCCTAAAATAGTAGGGTTTTTCACATAAAATCTCTCCCCCTTTGACAAAAATGCAAAAAGGGTGCCATAACTCTTCATTAATATTTTGTAAGGTGTAGCTTTTTCAAATCTTCATGTCTGCAACAATCAGGTGCAAAATCACCCAAATATGTTTTGTAGTGTTCCTGCAATCACTCCCTCTAAGGAGTAGATCCATATATCAAGTCCAGAAAATGATATAGCTTTGAAAGCCATTGGACTGATGCATGCCTACATCAATTAATTACCATAAGGAGGGGTTCTCACCCCAAGCATGCTTCTGAGATACTCATAAGCATCTTTTGTAAAAGTTTTTTGTAAATATATCTACTATTTGTTCCTTTGTATTAACATACTCCAATCTGATCTCCTTCTCTGCTACCTTGTCTCTCAAGAAATGATACTTAATAGAAATATGTTTAGTTTTTGAATGCATTATATGATTCTTTGACATATTCATTGTGCTAGTGTTATCACAATGGATAACCACTGGCTCTTCAAAAATTATTCCAATTTCCTTCAACATTTATTTCATCCAAACAACTTATGTACAATTTATAGTAGCAGCAACATACTCTGATTCAGCTGTAGACTGAGCTATACAATCCTACTTCTTACTTAACAAATAAACTAGCCTTTTTCCAAGGAAAAATGCTCCTCCACTTGTACTCTTTCTATCATCCACACTACCTACCCAATCAACATCAATATAAGCATGTAAAATAGAGTCATCTAATTTTTCATACCATAATCCATACTCTATTGTCCCTTTCAAGTATTTGAAAAAAAATTTCATAGCAGCAAGGTGTGTCTCTTTAGGATATGCTTGATATCTTGCCACAATTCCAACTGCATTAGAAATATTTGGTCTGGTGTGAGTTGGATATTGTAGACCTCCAATCATTGATCTATACTTTATCTGAAAAACACTCTGAGTTTCATCATTATTAGTAAGTTTATAACCAGTCACCATAATTGTCCTAATAGGTTTATAATCTTCCATTCCAAATTTCTTCAACATTTCCTTAAGATACTTGGTCGGAGATATAAAAATACCATTCTTGTTCTGATTAATTTGCAAGCCAAGAAAAAAATTCATCTCACCAATCATTGACATTTTAAATTCATTTTCCATCTCTTTAGAGAACCTTTTAATCATTTCATCATTACCTCCAAAAATGATATCATCAACAAAAACTTCTATGATTAGAATTCCATCTTCACTAGTTCTTAAGTATAAATTACTATCTACATTACCTTTTATAAAACCAAGACAAAGTAGATATCTATCTAGTCTTGCATACCATGCTCTCGGTGCTTGTTTCAGCCCATACAATGCATTCTTCAGTTTACAAACCATGTCTTCATCTTCTGTCAAAGGAAATCCATCAGGTTGCTCTATGTATACCTCTTCCTCCAAATCTCCATTCAAAAATGCAAATTTCACATCCATCTAATATACCTTAAAGTCTTTATGTGCAACATAAGCAAGAAATAATCTCACTTCTTCTAACCTAGCAACATGAGCAAATGTCTCTTCAAAGTCTACGCCATCCTGTTATGAGTAGCCTTTACAAACTAGCCTGGCTTTATTTCTTACCATTGTTCCTTCCTCATCCATTTTGTTTCTAAAAACCCATTTAGTTCCTATCACATTCTTGTTTTGGGGCCTTGGAACCAATTCCCAAGTGTTATTTTTCTTTATCTGTTCTAACTCTTCTTGCATAGCTTTAGTCCCAGATTCATCTCTACATGATTCATCACTAGTTTTTAGTTCAACTTGACAAATCAAACAAATTTCATCTCTTACTTTTGATCTTGTCATCATTCCTCTATTTGCATCACCAATTATTTGACCTTCAGGATGGTTATTCTTAACATACCTCAGATTCTTAGGAGTTTCAATAAGCTCATTTGATTCATCTTCGATCTCATTATCAATCTCCAAAGGTTCTTCAGATCAACAGTGACCTCCTTAATATCTGCATTCTGACCATAGTCATACATTCTCTCTTGAATCTGAAACCTTTCATCTATCCTTACATTAGCGCTTTCAATCAACTTCCTCAATCTCATCTACATTTATAGGATTTTCTTTTAGTAGAATAACCAAGGAAGATACCTTCATCACTTCTAGCATCAAACTTCCCTATCTCATCATCTCTTTTGATATAACATTTACTTCTAGATATTCTGAAATATTTTACAGTAGGAGTATGATTAAACCATTATTCATAAGGAGTCTTACTTGTACCTTCTTTGATCTGAATTACGTTCAAGGTGTACATAGCAATACCAATAACTTCTCTCCAATGAAGATGTGATACATTTCCTTCCAGCAACATAGTTCTGGCAGCATCTAATATTGTTATATTCCTTCACTCTACTATCCCATTCTATTGTGGTGTCCTAGGAGAAGATGTATGTTTGTATATTCCATACTCTTCACAGTAGGTATTAAACAAGACTGAATTAAACTCACCACCTCTATCTGATCTTAAACATTTTATCTTCAAGCATGATTCATTCTCAACTTTTTCTTTGAATATCTTGAATTTTTCAAATGCCTCAAATTTCTCTCTCAAATATATAACCCACATCATCCTAGAAAAGTCATCAACAAAAAGTATAAAATACCTCTCACCATAGTAAGATCTTGTTCTTGTAGGACCACACATATCTGTATGTACCAGATCCAACTTCACTTTTGCAGAGTAAGATTTTCTTTTAAAATTGCTTCTAGTCTTCTTCCCCATAACACACTCTCTACACATAGTGTTAGATGGATTCACAATCTTAGGTAGATATCTTACTCCATTAGTCATACTTGCCTTCACAATATTATCAAATTTAACATAAAAAAATCTTCTATGCCATACCCAACTGTCATCAACCTTCACAATAAAATAAGAAGCCTCAGATGTATTCAATTCAAATACATTACCTCTAGATTTAGTACCAGATGCGATCAAGTCTCCTGATTTACTTCTGATAGAACATTTTCCATCAATGAATTTCAATTGATAACCCTTGTCCATTAGTTGTCCAACACTCAACAAATTATGCTTAAGTCCATCAAAAAGCAATACATTATCAGTATGAGTTTTTCCATCCAGAGAAATAGACCCAACTCCAATTATAAGCTTAGGAGTATTGTCACCAAATATTACAACACAACCATCATATCTTTTTAGACTAACAAACTTATTTTTATCTCATGTCATGTGATGTGAACAACCATTGTCTATAACCTATTCAAATTTCATTTCAACATGAGATACTAAGGATATTTCTTCATGTATAGGTTCATCATCCTTAATAGCAATAAATCCAATCTCATCATACTCAACAACTTCATCATCAGAAACACCTTCACTAGCATAATATCATTCCTTGTCTTTTGAATACTTGGATTTATAAAACTTAGGTTTATGCTTTGGAACCCGTGTAGGACATCAAGATGCAAAATAACCTATCTTGTTGCATGAAAAACATTTCAAAGGTAACTTTCCTTCAAATTTACCCTTACCTCTCATTTCTCTTCTAGTGATCAAGGCCACAACTTCATCTATCTTTCTTTCTTCTTCCTGTATCTGTTCCCATTCATCAACATATTCTCCAAGTTCTTCTCTCAAGTCACTATTGCTGGTGCTCGCAATTCCTGATAAGATCTTTTTGTTTCTATGCACATCCGCCTTGAATGTTGACTCAACTTTAGGAAGAGAATCTCCCAATTCTGTGGCCTCGAAGGTAGTTAGTTTCCCAATCAACATCTCTCTATTGAAGTTCGATGTCAAAGGTATAATCTCTATTATAGCTTGTACTTTGGTTCTGTATACAGGTATGAGGGATCTGCGAACCTTCACAATCACTTCTTCCTCACTGTAAGTACCTCCAGAGTTCTTGATGCCAATAACAACTTTAGTAACTCTCTGTGAATATGCTCTAATGTTATCATCATCTCTCATTTTCAATGTTTCCATCTTTGCCTTCCAATTTTGTAACTTCTCCTGCTTTGTAAACTTATCTCCTTCATATAGTGCTTCCAATCTTGTCCATATTTCATGTGTAGAATCTAAGTCTTTTACCTCTGTGAATTCACCTTCAGCAAGTGCACTGATCAATGCTTCCCTTGTGACCATGTTACATGAAAATAACTTATTTTCAACTTCAGTAGCATTATCCAATTCATCTTCAGCTTTCATGTGTTCCTTTCTTTTAGTAATAATCCAGTATTCAATTTCCAAACATAGCAAATGTGTTCTCATCTTGTTCTTCCAACTGTCAAAGTTTTTAGGATCAAGCTTCAAACTATCCTTCCTATAGTAAGTCATCTTTGGGATCACCTCAAGCTATTAAGATTTCTCTCTAAGGACCAATAGCTCTAATACCAATTGTTAGGAATAACAGTCTACCAACACAACTAAGAGGGGGATGAATCAAATGTGAGACATGTAACACCTAAATTTGGTTTGTTCCAACTATGGACCCTATTTTCCCTAAGTGTGATCATACCCTCGATTATGTCCAAATAACCCTATTACTGCTTGGCATAATTCTTCAAATCAATTTAATATCCTAGGTGATTTTTATCACTGAATTATATTAACTATTATAGCCATATGATTCAAATCAATTCAAACCAATTAAATCAAACCAAATTCAAATATGGCTATAGTATTTAATTATAAATGAATTAAATAAATCCCTAAATCAATTACCCACTTGCAAATAACCCATTCCCCTAGCCTATTTAATTTAATTAAAATGGCTATAGTCTCCTAATTATTAAAAAGCAATTAAATTGTTTAAATAATTAATTCCTATATTTTTGAATGAATTAAATAAGTTTAATT
>MU225762.1:845316-861252 GCA_018584345.1 Thuja plicata
TTGTCACATTCCATTAAGGAATGCTTAGCAACTCAACCCACTTGAGAAAGTCCACTTTCTCAAGCTTGACTTCCTTAAGGTCTACCTTCTCAAGCCATCCTCTTACACCCTTCCCTTGCCTCTTTAAGGCTTTCATTAATGCCTTATTAATGAAGATGCCTTAAGCCTATGTCTCTCCCATGCCTTATTAATGTCTTGGGAATTAATGGTTCTTACACCTCCATTAATGAGTCCCTTAACTCATTAATTCACCTTGTCCCCCCCCTCTCTCTCTCATTCTTCTATAAATAGGAGCCATTTTTGAGAGAAAAGGAGCCTTCATCTTAGATTACAAATGCATTGTTATGCTGTTGAATTAATCCTAGACTAACATTTCATTTCTTAAATCATGCTTTTGCATTGTTATTACTTTCATGCTTAGAGCTAGAATGCATGTTTTCTCATCTTTTTAGCTTGTTTATAATCTAAAATCCTTCATGCTAGGTCGTATATGTCACTGATTGTAGCATAAATTGAGGGCTTTTATGTTAATAATCACACTCTTCCTAGTTAGAAGTCAATAGGTTGATATTAGTGGGTTTTGTATGTTTATCTAACCTTTTTACACTAATGCAATGACTAATTGATGTGTTGTGTCTCTTTTGTCAGGTACCCAAATACACACACACACATTTCTGGCGCCCACCGTGGGGCCTGATTTCAAACTTGGCCTCATTTTCTAACACTTTTTTTCTGATTTGCATGTTCAGGATTCGGTCATAGGATCATTTTTAGTCATTCAGGATTGCATCCCGTATACGCCATCGCACCGCAAAAAAGTAGGATCGCATCTGGGGTTTCTCAAGTCATTTTCAGTTTCAAATTGCATCTAGTAAGCATGGGATCACATTTGGTGAATAAGCTCGCATACAGTATGTTGCATCACATTTAGTGAAATTCTAAGATCGCATCTGGTTAAAAAGTTTGAGCATCTCATTTGCCTAACCCCTAACATTTTAACAAGTGGTGTTTTTCATGATTTGCAGCTTAACAAGTGTTTTCAGGGTGTTTTTGAAGATTTTTGTGGGAGGTTACAGTAATAGATACTAACGTGGTTTTACAGGTTGCTAAACCCCCATCTTAACTTCTATTTACTTACTTTCCAAACTTAAGACCATTTCTCCACTTGCTAAAACAACCAGATAATATGCTCTTTTTCTCTTGAGGAAAATTAGAAAGTCAGACGTTGTCTTATCATTTGTGATGAAATTGGGGGTAAATGAACAAAGCAAACACATCATCTAAATTTGGAACCAGTAAATGAACAACACAAAGCACTAAATATGTGGGATTAAAGAACAAGTTCAACCGTTTAATTCTTTTTGGATCAGAAATTGAACAAAACAAATCATTAAATTTTGTGGTTAATTGAACAAGGCAATCTTTCCCTTTTCAAGCATCCTATTTTCTTTAAGATAGGAACAACTAAATCGAGCTCAAAATAGCTTGAAGGAATGAACTTTGCTTTAAGTGTTTTAGGAGAAAACGGATTAGATTAGGAGAGTATGCTCTTCTTCCTTGGAAGAATCAGAAATATAGACATCCAAAGCTCACCAATCTTGGTTACATATGTTTAACAGTAGAGGACCTGCCAGTTGAGGAAAAAATCTCCCGAGAATGACCCAAGTGAGGACAGGTCTTACGTCGACCCTTCCAACTCACTATAAATAGTTGCTTCCTCATAGGCTAAAGCCTCGAAAGACGGAACTGGTTTTGTTCTTGGAATTTTGACATCATTCCTTGAACATATCAGGGTATATGTAGAGCGGAGCTGCTTGAATCTTTCTTGTGAGACTACATATATTCAGGTACTCATAGGGCTATACGCCTCAATTTTGCCTTGTGCAATTCTATGGGGGATAGTTTTGAATAGATTGCCTAATAATCTACAACAACTTCAACTAAAAGAATATCTGATTCATCCCCGAAAGGATGATAATCTTTGTGCAAGGCAAAAAGTAATTTCCCCAAGACACTCGTCATATTGTGCCCTCACTTGCATTTGGATTTGGCTAATATAGCATCATGACTGGAGCCATTGTGTGCTTGGTGATGGTTGTATTCTAATTAGCATTTGAGTGTGTACCTAAGTCAACAAGCAAAGATTTTCATCCTCCACCTAGAGAATAGGAAAAGATGAGTGTTTGTTTCACCCTCCTAACAATGCAAAACTGTTTGATGTGTTCAAAATATCATTAAAAAGATAATCTCCTCAAAATAATCAACAAATTTCAAACCCTGGAGTACAAGTGTTTTTCACACATCACGACACCTCTTGACACAATCTGGAAACAAGCAACTTCACGCACTTTGAAAATGAACTTTTCAAAACTGACCCAAACTGACAAAGACATCATAAGATCGCATCTTGTATTTCCTGAGTCGCATTCAGTGTTTAGGATCACATTTGGTATTTAGGATCACATTTGGTCAGCAATAGGTCATATCCAGATTCTAGGATCGCATCTGGTTCCATCAAAGGCTCGCATTTGGGGGCTCACATTCAGGAAAGTGGGCATTTGTAGGATTTTTTCTTAGGAAGTCTTAGTTGATTAGGATACCCTTTTTTCTCTTTAGCTAGTTCCTGTTGTCTCTTCTGGTCTCCCTGTTGTATTTTCAAAACACTTTCAAAACATCTACCTTGCATGCTTAGTCAGTCTTTCACGATCAGTTCAATATGTGTGGTCTACCCATTTCCTATCAACAACTTGGTTCCCAGCTCACTATCAGGGCATTCTAACCCTCTGACACTGGAATCATTTACATCCACCAACAACAAACAATTACTTTTACCTAGACACGCCCACTTGAACAATCTAAAATCCTTACTTGTACTATTGGGAAATGTTAACAAAGTTGAGAAACAAACTTCATGGTTAACACAAGACGCAACTAGTACACAACTAAATGATCGAAAGTGCCTCCTAAAACACCACACTTTCAAGGAGAAACATCTTGTAGTTCCCTTCTTGATTTAGATTCCCCTCAAATGGATAGCAACACTAAAGAATGGAGTAAGGCTTTTGAGGGTTATAATGATGGCAAACATGCACAATTCGAAGGCACGGAAGAGGAAGAATGACCCAAGTTTGAACAAATCCATTTGGATCAAACAGTGAAGAAGAGATCCCTGAAGATGAATACGAAAAACTCAAACAAAGTAAATGGATCCATAAGCTATTGGAACTGATAATTGGTGACGACAAAGAAAAATACTTCCTCCATTTAGCATCCTCAGGTGTCAAGTTACCCAAGAATTATAATGTGGAAAATCTCAAAGAAAAGGAGGTACCAAACCCAATATCTATTCTCACCAAACAGCTCAATCTGATGCAAATAGAGCTCATGAACCTCAAACAAGAGAAGGAGAAACCTAAAACAAAATACTCTTTGGATGCCATTTGTCCATTTCCTTTTGACAAGAATATCACTATGGTCTTGTTTCCTCCCAACGTGGCACAGCCAAAGTATGAAAAGTACACAGGAGAAACTGATCCACACGACCATGTAAGGGAATTTTGTGCTCTAAGCATCAAGTACATGCACAAACCCACATACCTCATGCGACTGTTACCAGGAAGTCTAGGAGGTAATGCCATGGAATGGTTCTCAAAACTAAACCCTAAGGTCAAAACATTTAAGGAGTTAATCCAAAGGTTCATTCAAAATTACTCCTACAACATCCAACATGACGTAACTATGATGGACCTATGTAACACCAAACAATGAATTGGAGAATCATTTACACACTTCCTACAAAGATGGAGGAAGATTTTTGCACGGTATTCAAGGGTCATTCCCGAAACAGAGAAGATGGAAATCTTCATTAACAATCTAGTGCCTGAATTGAGCTATGCTCTACAAATGCAAGACTCTCCTAGCTTCGATAGAATGATTAAAAATGCCCTCTGTATTGAGGAAATCATGGTTAAAAGAGGAGAAATCACCCTTCAAAATGAAAACAAAACCAACAACTCCAACTCCAAGCCTAAATGGAGGAAACAAAACAAGAATGTTGTTAATGATGGAGTGGTTGACGCCTCTAACATTAATCCTAAACCTGAGGCATTTAATCTAACCAATGGCATGCAAGCAAGCAAAGATGCTAAGGTAACACCTCCCATTCCCAAAATGAACAATGATAACAACAAGGAATGAACATGGACTTCAAAACCCCAAAGAAAATCCACTCCTTTGGGGGAGAAACTTGAGACCATCTTGAAAACATTGGTGGATAACAAAGTTCTTACAATTCCCGATTCCAAACCGTGGGAACCAATGGTCAAACCCAAGTGGTGGGATGATAACTCCTATTGTGTCTTCCACAAAAACAAGGGACACAAGACTAATAATTGTCTCAAACTTAAACATGTCATCCAAGACCTCATCGAAGGAGGTAAGATCAAAGTAGATGGACATACTACCAATGAGGATCATACGACATTCAACAAACCCTTCCCTAATTACAATCAAGGAGAAACGTCTAAAGGGAAGGGTAATAAGGTAAACTACACCTATTCCAAGAATGATAATGTGATTAATATGCTTGACATTAAAACTGAATCCATTAATGTGATCACAATTAAAGGTGCCGCATCCCATTCAAATGATGTAACACGGAGCCAAGCACAGGTTACAATCAAAGAACCTCCAAAACTGACATCAACATCAACAACCAAAGTTCCTATTGTAACTATTCCTAAACCAACGGAAAAACACGTGGTCACTATCCCTGGAGAAAAATATGACTTGGTAGACTAATTGCAACGAACCTCTGCCAAAATTTCCATCTTCGAGTTGCTCAAAATATCTGCGGTACATAGAGAAATCCTAGAACAAGCTCTACACGCTGCTAATGTTCCAAAAGATATTGATATAGACAAGTTTCAAGCGATGGTCAATCACATATCAGCGCCACACTACCTCTCCTTTTCTGAAGAGGATGACAAGTCATTAACCCATCCGCACAATCAACCCCTCCATATCGAAGTCCTTATTTATAAATCCCGTGTTAGACGCGTATTGATAGATGGAGGCACATGATTGAATATCTGTACACTGGACCTCGTCAGGAGACTAGGTCTCTTAGAACAAAAAATTGACACTAGAAACAAGATAACCATCAAAGCTTATGATGAGAAAGAAAGATCCTCCAGAGGTCTTATTTCTCTACCTATCAGAGTTGGATCGATTGAGAGGAATGCCATATGTCAAGTTCTAGATTTACCACTGGCCTACAATATTCTACTAGGTAGACCATGGATTCACGAGATGCAAGTTGTACCATCCACTTATCACAAATGCATAAAATTCCCACATAATGGGGTAGAAGTGACGATTCCTGCAGATGTTAACTACACTTGCAACAATATCAAAACAGGTAACATGATCCCACACAACAAAGAAGCTATGGATGCAGTTGCTCCTGAAACTACCAAGGACATGGTTATGAAGATTTTTAGCAAAACATTGAAACTAGAAACAACAGGTATGGGAGAGTACAAGCTGGATCTGACTCCCTCAATAACAGAACTTCTGGTATCACCAAGATCCTATGGAAAACCTTCATCAACATTCACACCTCTAGCATTCAAAGAGCCAGAAGTACACAAGGCAACTGGTATGATAAAGGCATCCACATCTTCTTCAGATAACACAAAAGAACAGGCAGTCTTAGACTGGATTTACAAGGGAGAGCCAGTGGAATCTGAGGTCAAACATGTGAAGATATCCCCAGAATAATATGGAAAGGGATATGATTTCCTTACACAAATGGGTTATAAAGGAAAGGGACCTCTAAATGACATAGGATGAGAGATCATTAAACCTATTCCCTTGGGGTTTTGCAACACCAGAGATAAAATAGGACTTGGTTTTAAAACTAAAACTGATAAACCCGCTCCAATAGAGGGTCCACACTTAGATAAAGGGAGTGATGAAACAGATGAACTAGAGCAATGGTCCTATGAAAGATTGTTACATGTTGCCACACAAGACCCCAACTACCAAGGAGAATGCTACGTACCTAGCTTTGAGGTACCATAGGATCTTCTCACTCCTTTGCTAGCACAACCTCCCATTCAAGAGGTAGGAGACACCATAGCAACAATCACTCAAGAGATACCCCGGCCACAGAATTTACATCCTAACTAGGGGCAATTGGTCACAATTTCACATGTCCTTGATCTACCCCACTTTGATCTACAAGAAGCTAATTGAGTAAATCAGCTAACCATTGCTGAATATTTAAATAGATCTGATGATGATGTCATGGACTCTCATGACTATGAATGGGATCGGCTATCTATTGCCTCTAAAGATATTGGAATAGATATAATTCACATGTTTGCGGCTCCCTCAGCTCCTAGTAAATGATCTGACACTCCTCTCAATGATACTGATCCTCCTGAAGTAGAAGAAGAGTTTATTCCCCCAATCATTGATGGAGACACTGGTGAATACATAAGTCTAAGAGAATTTCATAGGCTACAAGCAAGAAGTCTCCTTTTACAGAGAGATGATGATGAGACTTCTATTGACGAGTCATTAGATTTTGGTCCACATATGACTAACAATGACCCTTTTTATGATGATCTCACTCTTATTAATCTAAACATCGAAGATATTAACTTAATAGACCATGTCATGTCAGTTAATGGTCTTTATGCTAACACAATGTTGTCCTTCCTAGACTCTGACTCCCTAACATTGGTACTCCCAGACCTAATTGATTGGACTGAAATAGATCCTACTTATATCCTTGACTTTTCCAGTGACCATGCCCTAGCTTTTTATCTCCATGCTTGTGAACCTTACCCTTCTTCCACCAAAGCAAGGAGCGAGAGCATGTCACAGGAGGATATCAAGTTTCTTAGTCACAAACTAAAAAATGAAAAGAAAAAGTGGACTGATCCTGAAAACCACTCTGTGGCAGTATCAGACTCCAAAATAGTAAAGAAAAAAGATGTATCCAATGGTGAAAACCTCTCAGAGG
Source organism: Thuja plicata (assembly GCA_018584345.1). Taxonomy (NCBI): domain Eukaryota; kingdom Viridiplantae; phylum Streptophyta; class Pinopsida; order Cupressales; family Cupressaceae; genus Thuja; species Thuja plicata. Next base: position 852,350 of record MU225762.1, read on the forward strand.
TGCCAAAGGATGAGACTCTTGATGTCCTCCCTGAACACTTTCAGGAAAGATCGTCAGTATTGATTGAACCAACACAGCCAGTAAACTTGGGCACCATTGAAAATCCTCAAATAGTTCATCTGGCCCAATCTTTATCAGAAGAAGAGAAGGTACAGTTCACAGAGTTCCTAAAGGAGAAGAAGATCAAATTTGCATGGTCTTACATTGATATGCCAGGGATAGATCCTAATCTCATCATGCACCACTTATCTATAGCTCCTGGGATCAAGCCCGTGAAACAAAAACTTAGAAAAATGCATCGTCATGTTGCATTATTGGTAAAAGAAGAACTAGAAAAGTTGTTCAAAGCTGGATTTATTCGATTCATTGCCTATGCAACATGGATCTCCAATGTGGTCCCCGTTTCTAAATCTAATAAATCTATCAGGATCTATACGGACTTCAGAGACCTAAACAAAGCATGTCTGAAGGATGACTTCCCTCTACCAAACATTGACATGATCATAGACCTTACGATAGGCTACCAGATGTATTCATTAATGGATGGATTCTTGAGCTATAATCAAATCAAGATCACCCCTGAGGATCAAGAGAAAACCACATTCACATGCGCATGGGGCGCATTTTGCTAGAACGTCATGCCATTTGGGCTAAAGAATGTCGGTGCAACATATCAAAGAGCTATGTTCACAATATTCCATGACATGATGCACAAGAACATGGAGGACTATGTTGATGACACATTGGCTAAATCTAAGGAGAGAAGTACTCACATTGCTGACCTAAGAAAGATATTATATTGAATGGAACAATTCCAATTCAGGCTCAACTCGAAGAAATATGCCTTTGGGGTTCAATCAGGGAAGCTCCTAGGATTCATTGTATCAGTGAAGGGAATCGAGGTAGATCCTGCCAAAGTAAAAGCTATTCTAGAGATGGCTCCTCCACGTAACATCAGCCAAATGAGAACACTACAAGGGAGACTTCAGTCCATCAAGAGATTCATGTCCCAACTTGCAGATATAGCACAACCCTTTACCAAACTACTACATAAAGGGGTCACCTTCAAATGGGATGAACACTATGAAGCAAACTTTAGAGAATTGAAGGGGTACCTAGCTGCTCCACCTATTCTTATGGTGCTTATTCATGGAAAACCCTTACTCCTATACATTTCAGCTATAGCTACATCCCTAGGAGTATTACTAGCGCAAGAAGATGAAACAACAAAAGAACGAGCTATCTACTACATTCGTAGAACACTAGTCACTTATGAGCTCAATTATAGCATTATTGAAAAAGAATGCTTAGCAGTCATCTTTGTATCACAAAAATTGAGACACTACATGCTCTCCCATACAGTGAAGCTCATTTCTAAGATCGACCCTCTAAAGTATCTTTTGAGCAGAATAGCATTAACAAGACATTTGGAAAAATGGGTCCTGATTCTAAGTGAGTTTGACATTGAATATGTAGAATAGAGAGATATCAAAGGACAGGTAATTGCAAATCAATTGGCTGATTCACCACTCTAGGATGATGAACCGTTACTAATTGAATTCCCTGACGAAACAATCATGCATCTCACTGAACATCCCTGGAAGATGTACTTTGACGGTTCATTCACTCAACAAGGATCTAGAGCAGGGGTTCTCTTCATAACTCCATAAGGATACAAGATTCCCAAATCTTACAAATTGATGTTTCCATGCACCAACAATATCTCAGAATATGAAGCATTGGTCAATGGCCTCAAGCTAGCTATGGAATGGAAGATCATTGAGTTACACGTGTATGGTGACTCCCAAATAATTATCAATCAAATCAATGGGGAGTATCAAACAAAAGATGAAAAGTTGATGCCCTACAAGAAATTAGTTCATGATCTGAAGAAATACTTTGTCTTTGTCACCTTCCAACAGATACCAAGATCAGAGAACAAGGTTGCAGATGCTATGGCTACCTTGGCATCCATATTACAACTGGAGGAGCATCAATTCCGCTATGACTTCTTGGTGGAAGAAATATCCTATCCTGCTTTTGCTAACCCTGAATACCAGGTAATATTTACCTTGAATACCCCAAATCAATCTTGGTATGCCAGTATCATTGCTTACCTTTCCGACCAAACCATTCCCGCCAATCTATCTAGAAATGAGAAAAGATCCATGATTAGGACAGCATCGTGTTACGTCCTCATAACTAACAACCTATATCGATGCGGTCTCGATGGTACACTTCTTCAATGTTTAGAACTCAAAGAGTCTGATCTAGCATTAAAAGAAGTCCACAAAGGTGTATGTGGATCACACTCGAACAACTTTTCATTAGCCAAGAAACTGCTCAGAGTAGGCTATTATTGGCCTACCATGGAGAAAGATGCTATTATATTTTCAAAAGCATGTCTTAAATGCTAGACACATGGAAACCTTATCCATGCTCCTGCCAAAGAACTTATACCTTTCATAACACATTGGCCATTTCAGCAATGGGCCTTTGACTTGGTTGGACAAATATATCCCAACTCTTCAAATGGACACAAGTTTATCATTACGGCCACTGAGTATTTCACAAAGTGGGTCGAATCCATACCTCTAATCAAAGCCACTGGAAAACAGGTGGCTATGTTCATTTTGAACTACATTATTTGTAGATATGGGATACCCTCTTCAATTGTAACAGACAATGGGGGCCAATTTAAAAATCAAGACATTGACGACCTTTGTGAACAGTTCCATATTACTCAACATTGCTCCTCAATCTATTATCCTTAAGATAATGGACAGGTTGAGGCATCAAACAAGAATATTCTCAAGATCCTACATAGAACTGTAAGCAAGTCTGGCATCTACAACTGAATTTGGCACTATGGGCCTATAGAACAAGCATCTGAACACCAACTGGAGCCATGCCATTTGCTCTAGTATATGGCGTTGAAGCGGTACTACCTATTGAGGTTGAAATCTCATCTTTGTGGATATCTTTACAAGGTCTTGTTACTGATGAGCAGTACCACATAGATAGGGTGAATTCCCTAGACCTACTAGATGAGTGCAGGCAACAATAATTTAATCACCTCAAGGTATATCAAGCACGTATGTCCAAAGGTTACAATAAAAAGGTCAAACCACGCAAATTTGAAGTAGGAGATCTCGTCCTCAAGGAGAATCCTAAGAACCAGCCTAACCAAGAGCAGAAAGGAAAGTTTGAACCTAACTGGCTGGGACCTTGTGTTATCATTGCTAGTTTTGGGACTGGAGCTTATCAGTTAGCTACACCTGAAGGAGACGTTCTTCTAGATCCTATCAAAACTCTACACTTGAAGTGGTTCTATGCTTAATGTTCAGCTAGCAGAGCCTGTACAGAAAAAAGTTCTTGCAAAATACCAAAAACATTCAAAAAATTGATCCTGAAGAAATCCAAAAATAGTGGAAAAGGTCCTTCAAAAAAGGGTATCCTTGGTGAAAACCTGGTAAATAGGTGCCTTGATACTACAAAAACATTCAAAAAAAGCAAAAATAGCAAAAAAATTGAAAAAGAGAAAAGTGTCTTGATGAGCACCTGGTAAAACAGGCATCTTGGTAGCAAAAAGAAAGAAAACGATCTTGCCAAGTGGGGAAAAACCTGGCAATCAGGCATCACTTGTATTCTGCGCTCCATCTATCAATGCACTACTGATACTAGGCCTTCATAATTTTGCCTATGCTCATACGCTGACTTCATTCTTCCTAAAAGACTATCTTGTCCTCGCTTGGGATTTGTCTATCTTTACATCTTAGGAATAAGTCATTCTGCACTAGGGGCATCTTTGCTAGTATGGTAGGTTATGGTTGCTATGTTACTCTAGGATGGTTTGCCTCACAGACATAATGTTTCTTGATACATGCCAAACAATGTCACTTTTCAAAACAAAGGTGTCTTTTAACGACATGGGACATGAAATTTACATTCACAGCATTCCTACAAGGCTATACTAGATCGCAAACATGAATGCATTATNCTATCAATGCACAGACATAGAACACCATATTGCTTGATTTTCTGATTGATGAATCTTTACTGTGTTTGACATATGAATGAACAAGTACTACTTAAACACACAGTTTGATATTCGTTTGATTATAATTATTTAACTGTCCTGGTGATGTTTTCAACTAGGGGCATATAAGTAATTATAAATTTTATTTGATTGATTCACAATTGACAATTTATTATGACTTCTTAGTTGCTCAATGACGTCTGTGCAAAGACAAAGAGTCACAAGGATTGGGGGCATAATGTTTTCTTGATTTTCTACGTATGGTGATTATTCCAAATGATCCTATAAATTTCACCTGACTTGGATGTTTATGGTAAGAGTGGCCACTATGAGTGGATAGCCGCATATATCTCGATCTTTGTTATGTGTAAACTACGGCGAGCTTGACAGAATTTCATTGTCTATTTTCTGATCCAAATTCTCACTAAGGTATGTGAATCATAATATACCCAAGGATATGAATTTTCAAGGTCATTGCGGGTCCAATATCTTGCCTTAATCAGAATTTGGTATATTAATAGGAAGGTGACTATTTTTGTTATTCTGGCTGCTATGCCTTGATGCCTAAGTCTATTTCTGACATTTCAATAAGACATAGTATTCATATTATCATAATATCAATGGGTATTAGTGATGATTATACTATCAGGCGGCCCATTCTGAAAAGTGCCCAATGATGATAAAAATGTTGCAATATTTGCTAAATCAGTGACAAGTCCTAAGAGTCTGCATATAACTACATTTAGAGATTGCATGGAGCATTTATAATAGACATAAGGAATTTTGTGCTCAAAAATGATTTCTATCTTCTTCTAAACATCAAGTTAATTACATCATCCATATTACTAATATCCAATATCATTGCACCTCCATAGCATAACATTTTGCATTCAGTAAAAAGAAGAAACCAAAAAAAACAAAAATAAAGCATCCATGTATTGCATTTTTACTTTTTCATCCTAAAGTGCATCCATACATCTATTTTTGCATAACTAGAAAATCAAAAGAAACATACATTTTCATTTTCACTTAAGTACCATTTGAAACATATTTATATCTGTAATGACTCATCACATCCAATTATACAATGATGTTATCATCTACAAACTAACTCATCAAGTGACCAAGATATCATCACATGTGCAGAAGATACATTTACCACATCTATGAAAGCAAAAAGAACTCATGAAACATGTCAGAACCAAGAAAGATGCATCAGATATCTATCACCATAACATGGTACAGATCAAATATAAAGAGTATCAGTATATCAGTGAGCATAACGAGTATCAGTGTATCATCAAATATAAAGAACATCAGTGTATCAGTGAGCATAAAGAGTATCAATGTATCAGTGTGCCAAAATGAATCATATATACATGTATGAATGTCATCTACAAAAAGGGATCTCAGTAGGATCCAGATATACAAATATGATCTCAAAATATACATGTCATACAAATAATGCACAAATCAACTCTGTCCCGCTCCCTCTCCCTGATCAGGAGGAGGAGGAGGTGGTGGTACAAAAGGAGTTGCTGGAGGCAGCATGGTCCCCTCTGACTGCTGAGCAACTTGAGAGAATGAGGGTTCTCTCTGGCCCTCTAGAACTGCTGCGTGATACAGGGCATAATAGTATGTAGCCCTTTGTCCCTGATGGATCGATGTCCGAGCCTGTGCATCTCTCTCAGCCCTCAGCCGCTCAAGCTGTCTATCCCTGTCTGCCAATAAAGCATCAATAGTAGTGACTCTAGCCTCCAAAGCTATGATCCTAGCTTGCTACTCTCTCTCCTGCTCACATCTAGATAGAGGATCTCTGTCTCTACCTGGATCCTGATCCTGGGACCCCTGTTGCCTCTGTCGTTGCTGCTTTGTTGTCAGCAATGGGCTAGTATCTCTCTGAGGGGTCACAAATTTGAATCTCTGTCGTCTCCCCTGCCCACTGCCGCTGGCTACACCTGGATCCACTTCCTCTCCACCACCACCCCTTTCATCACCATCATGGCCATCATCTGGAGGAGGAATCCTGTCATCTCTGCCACCATCTCTCCCACCATCACGACCCCTGTGCCTACCGAAAGCCATGTCTCTTTGTGCACCTCCTCTACCCCTGATGGGTCAGTCATCAAGATCATAATCAAGAGGCTCCTCTGTGTGAGGAATAATCTCCTCCGGAATAGTGAATCAAGGAAATGGGTACTGGAGCCTCTCAGCAGCGCAACCATCAGATACACCTGCATCTTCTACGTCTGGCTGGAGATCCTAGTCTACATCAACCATGTCCCTGATCTCCTGATGTGCAGTCTCGTAGGTCAATTGTGCACCCCATAGAGGTGTCTCATCCCTGGTATGGGCATATACTATAATATCCTCTGTACGACCCTGTCGCTGACCATACTACCTTAGAACTCTAGTGATGACAAACCACTCAATAACATATCTGGTACAACTGATAAGATATCTGCTCTGACACAAATATGGCACCTACCGGGCATCAAAAGTCTACACCTCACAATCTAGGTATGGTCGCCACATGACCTCTATCATATCATCAAATAATTGACACCAGTACTCAATCTTGCCCAGATGGGGCTGCTGTAAAAGGCCTGCATACATATATACATAGGGCTGCTCAGGTGCCCTCTACCTATCAACAATCGGCCATGTCAAAGGGATGTGCTCCCAGGCCCAGATCTGAAGAATAAGAATCTCCATAGTCATACTGTGGGTATAATGATACACAATCTCATGGAGCTCATGGTACATATGAGCTAGGATATAGCTCCCCCAAGCAAATCGCCGATGATGGACAATCATCTGCTCAATCATGCTCACCCAGCCGACCAAGAATCTATGATGGCCCCTATTCGACATGAGGATGTCGCCTACCAAACCTGCTAAGTACATAGATAATTGATCATAGTGATCGACCATGTAATCCCATGACAAGTATCTCCGGTCTATGGTGTCATCCTGAAAGAATCTATGTGTAGCACCAATCGCCACACCAGCTTGAGACTCAAAGAAAACCTCCTGTCTGACCATCAGTATGCATAGAATCCTCCAGACGTCCTCTAGAGTCACAGTAATCTCTCTTGTCAGTAGGTGGAAGGTGTTATCCTCTAAATGCCATCTCTCAGCCAGAGCAGTCAACAACCCATGATTTATCTCAATCTCGGGTAAACCTATCAAGGACTGTAATCCACATCAGACCACAATCATCTGCTCATCATCTGATAAATGTCCCAATAATGCAAGGACGTGCACAGGGTAAGTGCCGCAAAATGTGACTACCTCAAACTGGGCCTGATTTTGGACAAAACAACAAAACATTAGAATCATATCTACAAGGGGCAGACTCCTACTTTGCTAAGTAATTCCAAGTTCATAGGATGCAAACAAATCAACACATTAAAAATCTAAGTCTTCTACCAGATGCGATCATGGAAATACAGGATGCGATTGCATTTACCAGATGCGATCCCTGAAATACAGGATGCGATCCTAAATGCGGGATGTGATCCTAAGCAAATAGGATGCGATCCACTGATGGATTTTCACTCAAAATGAGACAAAAGCATTAACACTGGATGCGATCCGGGAAAAAATAGATGCGACACAGAAATCCAGAAAAATTGAATGCGATCTGAGAAAAATCAGATGCAACTCAGGATTCGCAGATTGCGATCCAAAATCCCGGATGCGATCCTAAATTCAACTAGCTCTAAAAATCACAAAAATGCATGAAATTGAAAATTGCAAAATTCACAGGGTACTTTATCGAGCACTTAGCAGCGGTGGGTAGTCGACTAGTCGCTGATGTCGGTGGCTCATCTCGAAACAGTGCTTCCTCACAGGGACTACCATCTTCTCTGTAGAGCTCTCTAAATTTCTATGGAGGAGAGTGAAATGGTAATTTTGGAGGCTTATATAGGTCTTTTGAGACATTTAGGGGTTCTGAAACTCCTCCCAGACAACTACAAATTCATTTCTATTCTCTTTTTACTCAATTGGGAACTAAATCGAAGGTGCCTAAGATGTTTTCAGCGGCACAGTGTCATTTTTGTGACAGTTTCAAAAATTATGAATTTGCTTCATTTGTTCCCCACATTGGTCAATACTGCACATTTTATCATACCTCTTGCTTTCAACATCATTTTATCAGCCTTATCACTCATATTTTCATGTAATTAACTTGGTAATCATGTATTTATTTTTAAACACTCCTTCTTCTACTCCACTCTTTCTTTCCCTAACCACTTCCTGCAAGTGATACGTTCTTTCAACTAAGGGATTTCATTCTTTTCCTTTGATTTTGTTCCCGAGGGGCATGATCACACTATCATCAATTAAAATTTTGCTCAAAATGACTTCGCTATCAAACAAACTAGGGGCATAGCAGTTTCCTTGACTAAAGTCAGAACTATTGGATGGAAAGCTTTGGTTCTTGTGAGCTGAATATCTTGTGCCCCCTCATTTTAAAAGATTCTTACTAAGCTCCTGGCAGCTTCATACCAACCTTTGGACGACAACCAAGTTCAGAATCAGTATTATCAACCTTTGAACAATAACCAAGTTCAGAATTGGTATTTTTAAAATCTTTTATTGATCTTTGGACGACAACCAAGTTCAAAATTAATTCTATCAGTTTGGTTCAATTAAGTGCGAGACTAATCTCATCAACATTGCGTTCGACAACCAAGAACGGGATCCTCAATCTTTCTGAAGTCAAAATCAAAAAACTTTCTTTGAATCAATGCGCTGCTCGCACATCAATTCAAAGAGGGGCAAATGTAACCACCTAAATTTGGTTTGTTCCAACTATGGACCCTATTTTCCCTAAGTGTGATCATACCCTCGATTA
>MU225762.1:863438-882080 GCA_018584345.1 Thuja plicata
TCTCACATAGAATAGTTTCAATTTCAGTTTTTATAATGCTTTAAAATCCTCCATTTTAGCAATGGTCATGGTTGTTGGCTCTCGTTCTAAGAGTAATTGAAAAACCCCAACTAAATAGGAGGCAACAGGTCGATTCAATCAAATTTGTGGAATGGACAATTCATGTTCATTTTCACAATTCAATGATTGAGCAATGACCATGTTGTGCTTGTGCCTGATTTAGAGGTCACATTAAGACACACACATTTTGGCGCCCACCATGGGGCAAAAAATTGACTCCTGACCTCACTTTCAAAAAAATTTCTAATAAAATTATGTACTCTGTCGTATGGCCATACTTTTCTGTGTACGGATTCTCGCACGAGAATTCTGAGCATGTCGCGCAAAGTTTTGCACTTCCTCATGTGAAGCCTTACAATCTCTCATAGGAAGTCTTGTACTTCCTCACACAAGACTTGGGGCCAATTTTTTAAAAAGTTCACTATTTTGCAAGTGTTGTTTCTAATTTTTTCTGATGATTCTAACATGCTGTTGTTTTTTATCTTTCTGATTTTTATGACAGCATAACAGTGGGTTGCAGGTCGCTTGACAAAGATACAAACTTGCTAATGGTTTTCTTGCAGGACGATTGTCAAATATTATTCTAAAAACGTTGTGCTTGTTTTTTTTCGCTTTCATCACATAGTATAAATAGGGCCTTGTTAAAATTTCTTAAGAATTTTGATAGAAAAATAGGGGAATAGGCTCTTCATTACATGGAAGTGATGCCTATGGATGAATCTGAGACTCAGATGTTGCTATCATGATGGAGACCTAAGGAAAGATCAACAAACCTTTAGCACATTCACTTGTTAGGGGATTATGCTCTTCTCTCTTTGAGAGAATCAGAAACCCAAAGGCTTGTGAATTGGTTGGAGGACAGTTATCTCGGTGATGAATATGTCTTGTGTGTTTGGGTAAGGTGAAGAGGTAGAGAAGTATGCTCTTCTCTCTTTGAGAGAATCAAAAAATCTTACCCTCGAATCCAAGCCAAGTTTTGTGTCACCTTTAGAGGGCCCGCCGAAATTTGAACCTCCGGGAAAGACCCAAGTGAGTACATACCTATCGCCGGTGATTCCACCTCACTATAATAAAGTCTTCTTTGTTGATTCCAAAGACTCCAAAGCCATGGTAACTTCTTTCTCATGTTTTTGACTATCATCTTGAGAAAGCCTTGCTTGTTGTACTGAGTTGTGCCGCTCCTAGCCCTGCTTGCGAGGGTGTATGACTTTCAAGTGTTGGTGTGGCCATGAGGTCCCAGCCTTGTATCAGGGGCACCAAAGGTTATTGTGAATGGAAGCCCACTAAAAAATTTCTTTCTTAGATGCCTACCTGGATCACCTCCGAAAGAAGACATAATCTATGCGCAGGGAGTGGGAAGAATCTCTCCCTTAGATTCTCAACATAGGTATGCACTTAGATGCTTGAGGTGGTATATGACACTAGCCCCTGCTTTAAGGGTAACCTTCAAACATATATTGCTGAGTCCTTGGAAAAACCAAAAACATAGGCTCTCTCTCGAGGGTGACACTGCTGTGTGAGGTGCATGCATACACATAAGACAGTGAGGCACGTATTTTGTCTTCTCTACCATTTTTTGTAGGGATAACTAAGTGTTTGTTTTGAGTCTTAAACTATCCAATCATGATTAAACAAAGACTCCCATGATTCTGCCAAGTTGCTTTGTCCTTGGTAGAACTGTTTGCGACTACTTCTTGCGTCACTATTGTCTGATCAAAACTTTGTGCTTGTTAACGATTGCTTGCCACATTCAAACTGAGATTGCTGATCTGAACTATCATAAAACTACCCTAAAATTGGAAATTCTGTCAGAGAACAGTCCTGACTGTGTCTCAAAATCTGATTTTTGTCTCAAAAATTGAGTTGGTCTACCAAAACCTGGAGTTTTCTCATGCGAGATTCTAGAAACTGAGCACTTCTTCACGTGAGCTTTCATTTTCTCACGCACAGTTGTTTCCTCACACCAAGAAGCACTTTCTCACGCAAATCTATCCTTTAGTGTCCTAAAATAGTGAGTTATTTCCCATTGACTAAGGAGTTTTTTGTCTGATCTAATTTTTGCCTGAGCTCTGATTACATGTTTCCTTGTTGTCTGCAGTCTGAAACTGATAGTCTCAAGTTTTGAACTGATCGATTCTTGCTCAAACTCATCTTGTCTCTTTGCTCTCTATCATACCTTTTGGTGCTTTTGTACCTTGCGATGTGATAGTCACATCTAGGCTATTCTAGCCATACTCTTGATGATTTATGCCGGGCGCATTTCACATCTTGGCTGTTCTAGCCTATTATCTCCTTTTTCCTATTTCTAGAGACAGAGTTCTAAGTTGGATCCTAAGTTCTCTCTCATTTCATCTTTGTCTATGCCTGTTACAACTAGAAGCGACAATATATTTCCCATTCATGGTTATAAGGTAGAGGTAAGCCTCATAATCAAGGAAAAGGTCATTCTGGACCTATTGTTCAATCTGATAGTCAAGAGGGATCCTCACGTTCCTCCTCCCCATTCAGTATAGATACCAGTCTGAATAAAAAACTAGTGTTCCAGTTGTGCTATAATCCTTTGTTTCAAGATCAACATAATCCATTTCTTTTAGATCAACAAAGCTTTAGAAAGTCACTTGTTTGGGTTGACCCTATTGATGATCCTCATTGCCTTAGTGATCCTTTTGGGCATATCAATCCTTTTGATCCTATCAACCCCTTTGATTTTCCAAAAGTTACATTGACCATGAATTCTCAGCTCAATACTCACACTCATACTGAAGTTGTGCACATGACACAATCCTACATCAACGACATGGCAACTCCTTTCAATTACCTACAAGGTAAACATAGCGGGGTCCATGACCAATCTCAAAATGATCAGGGTCAACAAGAGGAGCAACATCACCATCGCCCTCCTCCACATGACCAGGGTCAAGATCAGAGTCAAAGTATTTATGAGATCCTCTGTAATGATGATGAGCCTATAACTCAAAATGACATAGATGTTGCAAAATCTAATAAGGCTCTCATTAAGATGATGGAAATTCTCCTTGCAGAAGATAAAGAGAAATATTTTCTAGATTTGGAAAAACAAGGAGTTAAGCTACCCCCAAACTTTCAAGTGGAAACACTTGTGGCTAAAGAAGAAGACACTGAGACTACCAAATTGCAAAAGATGATTCAAGATATGCAAAACCAAATTAGCCAACTTATTAAGGATAAGGACAAACCCGCACAACAATTCACGATGGAGAGCATCTATCCTTTTCCTTTTGATAGGAGTCTTCATATGCCACCTTTTCCCAAAGGTGTAGAACTCTGTAAGTATGATAAATATCTGGGTACCACCGATCCTTAGGACCATCTGAGAGAGTTTGGGGCCCTATCTATGGAATTCATTCATGATCAAACCTATTTGATGCATCTCTTTCCCTAAAATTTGGGTGGACCTGCCATGGAGTGGTTTTCTCGACTACCCACTGGTATCAAGACTTTTGATGAGATTGCAAATCTCTTTATACAACATTATTCTCACAACATATAGCATCCCGTCAACATCAGGGACCTTTGCAATCTCAAGAAAAGACAAGGGGAGTCATTCCTGACATATTTCCAGAGATGGAGACAACTTTGCACTAAGTATCCTCACAAAATACCCGAATCTGAGAAACTCGATATCTTCTTAGATAATCTCACTCCTAATTTTGGGTATCAGGTACAACTTTAAGGTCCCCTTAATTTTGACAGCATGATTAAGCAAGATGTGAGGATAGAGGCGTTTATGGTTAAGAAAGGGGAGTTGACTTTATACAAAGACAACAAACAAGGTTCCTCCTCTTCCAACAAAGATAAAGGGAAGTTTGTCAACAAGAATAGGGACATTGTGAATGGAGTGGTTGATCATGTGACCCCGACTTCTTCAAAAATAGTTTTCAATCTCACTTCTAGTATACAAGCGATCAAAACTGCTGAAAAGGCTACAACAAACACTCAACTGCCTTATAGATTCTCTAGCAACAAACCTTGGGCCCCTTGACCCAAGCATGAATTTACTTCCTTGGGAGAACTGCTTGATGTAGTTTTCAAGACTTTAGTGCAAAATCAGATTCTCACTCCTTTGGACAAACGTCTATATGATCTGCAACCATGACCCCATTGGTGGAACGACAACGCATACTGTGACTATCACCAAAACAAGGGTCATAAGGCTGCTGCTTGTCTTCAGTTGTGCCATAAGGTCCAAGATCTAATTGATAATGAGGTTATTGTCATGGAAAATCATAATAAGAATTCACATCACTAGGCATTTAAAGATCCCTTTCCTTGTCATGAGAAAGGTGATTCTTCCAATACTAAGAACAACAATGCTAAGGTTAACTACGTGCATACCACTTATGACAATATCATCAACATGATTGAACCTGTTGAAGTGGAGTATTGTAATGTGATTACTACCAAGGGGAGTGGGGATGCTCCTAAGCCTAAGATCTCATTTGTCTTGAGAGGTCTTGGGTCTCGCTCATCTGAATCTGAATCATCTCAGGATTGCGCAAATGTCATTACCAGATCCCGTGCTAAGATCACTCTCAAGGGTCCTGACCCTCCTACTACTACATCCACACTGAAACAACCTGTGGATAAAGTTGTTTTTGGCCCTGCCAACAAGACCATGAAAGTGGTCCCCACACCTCCTATTGCTAGTTATAGCATTCTAGACCAGCTGCAAAGAACCAATGCTCAAATAACTATCTGATCTATTGAAGATATTGCCTACTCACAGGAAGATTCTGGATAAAGCCCTCACAAAGGCTAACATCCCCAAAGACATCAATCTTGATTAGTTTCAATCCATGGTGGGTCACTTGACTTCACCACACTATCTATCTTTCTCAGAAGAAGATGCCCATTTGATCATTCACCCGCATAACGCTCCTTTGCATATAGAGGTCATGATTGGCAAAAAACTAGTCCACCGCGCCCTTATTGATAATGGTGCTGGACTCAATATTTTCTCTACTCACTTTCTCACTCAGCTAGGTTATGATGAAGATCACATAGATTCCTGCAAGAGAATTACTATCAAGGCCTATGATGAAGAAGAGAGAAAGCCTAAAATTTTAGTCATGCTACCCATTCGGGTTGAACTAGTTGAAAGAGATGTCACATGTCAGGTGCTAGACCTTCCTCTTGCTTATAACATCCTATTAGGAAGACCGTGGATACATGAAATGTAAGCGGTTACCTCTACGTATCATTAGTGCATCAAGTTTCCTTTCCACAGCGCAGAAGTGATAGTTCCTGCTAATATGGACTCTTCTTGTAATGCGCTCAAACAGTCAGCTGATAGTCTTGTTCCTACTAACAGAGAATACACATAATTTTGTGACGCCAAGCTGCGAGATATGGAACAGACTTTGAAGATCAAAGACATAGGCATGGGGGGGTATCAAATAGAACCTGTGATATCATTAGCAGCTCTACCTCCATCTCCTCGTTCTTATGGGAGACCTTCTGAGAGTTATAAATCTTCTACTACTCCTCCTGAAATAGTTTATGATGGTGCCTTTGTGCGGGCTTCAACACCATTAGAAGATGAAGATGAGGAAAGAGCTATTAAAGCTTGGCTTTACAAAGGAAAGAACATATCTGAACAGACAACCTCAGTTCGTGAACTAGATCCCAATAGTGAGGGTCTTAAAATCATGAAATGCTTTGGATACAAAGGGAGTGGTCCAATAGGGGTGAATGGTAATGGGTTAGTTGAACCTATTAAAGCTACAGGTAAAAAAACAAAAGACACAACTAGTTTAGGTTTCAAGAAGATCCCATTCCATCTAGGGATCAACAAATTTGTGTTAAAACTAGATCCTCCGCCAGAATCTGAAGGCACAACTACAGTTGACACCCCAGAAGATAGCTCCGATGAGGATTGCTTTCCTTATCCTATTCCTCCAGACTTGGCAACATTCTTTGCTGAGCCAGATGATGTCATGATACATGCCAGTACAACCAAGGTTGGCAGTGACTCCAATGTCACTATTCCATTTACCACTCTGACATACGAACAATGGAAGGTGTCGTAAGATCCTAGCTTCCAAGGTGAACGATACATACCACCACAGTTTCAAGAGAAGTTTGTGCAAGAACAGGCTGGTGTCATAAGAACTCCCAAACCTTCATGGTGCAAACATCCTAGTCAGAGTTCAAACATAGATTCCCATGAATATGAGTTCGACAGTCTTTCAGAAGGATCCTATGAAAAGATTCTTGACATAGGTGAAGAGTCTAGTGAAAGGTCTAATGAGTCCGAGTCCATAAATGTTAACATGTCTTCTACTACAGTCGCTAGGAGTCAAAAGGATTTGAATACACCTTTGGATGAGATTGCTCTAGG
The DNA here is from genome assembly GCA_018584345.1 of Thuja plicata. Classification (NCBI taxonomy): domain Eukaryota; kingdom Viridiplantae; phylum Streptophyta; class Pinopsida; order Cupressales; family Cupressaceae; genus Thuja; species Thuja plicata. Next base: position 869,878 of record MU225762.1, read on the forward strand.
TCTCAGCTTACTAGTTAGCGCTTTTGATGATTATACCGTGAACGCACTTGAACCCGTCACTTCTCTCTCACTCCAACATCCCAAACTAATAGACTGGAATTCCCATTCCTCATCCAATGAAGTCCTCACATTCTAGAATGACTATGCTATAGCCTGATACCTTCATGATGTTGAACTTGTAATGTCCTCCACTAGTGAAGAAAGTGTCAACATGACCGAGGCTGATATCAAGTATCTTAGTCATAAAATTAAAAGAAGAAAAAATAGGCGCTCTGATGGTGAAAACCACATTGTGGCAGTGTCAGAGCCAAAAAAGTAAAAAGAATAGACTTATCTGAAGGTGAAAACCTCTCTAAGGCGCTTGAGGATGAGATACTTGATACACTTCTGAGTCATTTCTAGGAACTCTCATCTGTGCTAATTGAGCGAACTCAGCCAGTAAATCTGGGAACATAAGAACATCCACACATTATTCATGTGGCTAAATCATTGTCTATAGAAGAACTCAAAGAATCACATATTTCTTTAAGGAGAAAAAGATAAATTTTGCATGGACATACTCTGACATGCCTGGTGTAGATCCTGATCTTATCATGCATCACCTGTCAATAGCTCCTGGAGTAAAACCAGTCAAGCAAAAACTTAGAAAAATGCATCCACATGTGGCTCTACTTGTCAAGTAAGAGTTGGAGAAACTTCTAAAAGTTTGGTTCATCAGAGCAATTGACTATGCGGAATGGATCTCTAACATAGTTCCAGTGTCGAAGCATGACAAATCTATCAGAGTCTGCATAAACTTTAGGGACTTAAATAAGGCACGTCCAAAAGATGATTTTCCACTACCCAACATTGATATGATTGTGGATATGACATCAAGATATGAAATGTACTCCCTAATGGATGGTTTCTCTGGCTATAACCAAATCAAAATTGCGCTAGAGGACCAAGAAAAGACTACTTTCACTTGTGCATGGGGCACTTTCTGCTGGAATGTTATGCCTTTTGGTCTTAAGAATGTTGGAGCCATGTATCAGAGAGCAGTCACTACCATATTTCACGACATGATGCACAAAACAATGGAGGACTATGTTGATGACACCCTTGCTAAAAGCATGGATAGGAAAGCACATCTTACTGATCTAGGCCCTATACTAGATCGTATGGAAAAGTTCAGACTGCGTCTTAATCCTAAGAAATGTGCATTTGGAGTAACTTCGGGAAAATTGCTTGGTTATATCATTTCCATGAAAGGAATCGAGGTGGATACTGCAAAGGTGCAAGCTATCATGGAAATGCCTCCACCTCACAATATCAGACAAATTAGAGGTCTTCAAGGTCAGCTTCAGTCTATCCGGTGCTTCATCTTGTAGCTAGCTGACAAGTCACAACCATTTACAAAAACTCTACATAAAGGTGTGACCTATGAATGGAATAAAGAATGTGAAAAAGGCTTTCAACAAATCAAACAATACCTGGCCAATCCACCTATATTAATTCCTCCTATTCATGGGAAGCCATTAATATTATATATCTCAGCTACACAAACATCTCTAGGTGCTCTATTAGCTCAAGAAGATCAAAACAATAAAGAAAGAGTGATCTATTACATCAATAGAACATTGGTCTCCTATGAAATGAACTATTTTGTCATTGAGAAAGCTTGCTTAGCGGTGGTGTTCGCTTCCCAGAAGTTATGACATTAAATTCTTGCTCACTCTACAAAGCTCATTGAGAAAAATTGATCCATTAAAGTACTTAATCAACAAAGCTACCCTCACAGGTAGATTAGCTAAGTGGGTCATGATACTCAGTGAATTTGACATTGAGTATGTAGAAATAAAAAGATATCAAAGGACAAGAAATTCCAGATTAGTTGGTTGAGGCACCTATTACAGATCATCAACCATTAAGGATCGAGTTCCCAGATGAGTCCATCATGCTTCTCACACATCAGTCATGGACCATGTTCTTTGATGGATCATTCAGCCAGCAAGGGTTAGGCATCAGAATCTTGTTCATTATGCCTCAGCGGTATTCATTACCAAAGGCTTACAAAATGATGTTTCCTTGCATAAATAACACTGTTGAGTATGAATCCTTGATTAATGGATTAAAGATCACTATTGAATGGTGTGTCGATGAGTTGAAGGTCTTTGGAGGTTCACAGTTGGTTATCAATCAGGTGAATGACATCTATCAAACAAAAGACAAAAAATTGGTACCTTATAAGAAGATGGTTGATGATCTTAAGAAATACTTTGCACATGTTACTTTCCAACATATTCCAAGGGCAGATAATAAAGTAGTCGATGCCATGGCTACTCTGGCTTCCATGTTACAAATGCTAGAAAATTATTTCAAACATGAATTCCTAGTTGAGACGTTATGCCACACTGCCTATAATTCCCCTGAATACCGGATGATCTGTTCAGTCATTGGACATGACTTATCCCGCTACCATCATATTTACTCCTACCTTCATTACTAGATTATTCCTGATAGTTACACTCAAAATGAGAAATGTCACTTAATCCGTAGGGCTTCACGGTTTGTCATCATAGCTACCAACTTATATAGACAGTACCCTCCTTAGGTGTTTAGAACCTAATGAGTCTAACTGTGTGTTAGTATAGGTGCATGAAGGTATCTGTGGGTCTCACTCAAATGGTCTGACACTAGCTCATAAACTTATTAGAGATGGTTACTATTGGTCGGATATGGAGAAAGAAGCTATACAATTTGGTAAGTCTTGCAAACAATGCCAGCTTCATGGAAATCTGATCCACGCTCCTACCACAGAGCTCATTCCTTTTGTCATCTTTTGGCCATTTCAATAGTGGGCATTTGAGTTGGCGAGTTAGATACATTTGTCTTCTTCAAGGGGACATAAATACATCATCACTGCTACAGACTATTTCACCAAGTGGGTCGAGGCCATACCTCTCATTATAGCTGATGGCAAGTATGTGGCTATGTTTATACTGAATTACATCATCTGCAGATATGGTGTACCCTCATTAGTAATCACTGACAATGGGGGGAAATTCAAGAACAAGGATCTAACAGATTTATGCACTAAGTTTAGAATCATTCAGCACTAGTCCTCTATCTATTATCCCTAGGGTAATGGACAGGCGGAAGCTTCAAATAAGACCATTCTCAAGATCTTACACCGCACTATACACAAATCTGGATGAGACTAGCATCTCCAGATTAATCTAGCTTTATGGGCTTACCGCACCATTATACGGACACCAACAGGGGCCACACCCTTTGCTCTAGTTTATGGTGTCGATGCAATGCTTCCTATTGAGGTTGAGATTCCTACCTTGAGAGTCTCTCTGAAGGGCCTCATTACTGATGATGATATCAGAATATCTCGGCTTCAAGAGCTTGAACTACTAGATGAACATCAAAAAGTGGCATTCAATCATCTCCGAGCATATCAGAAGAGAATATATAAAAGCTACAACAAGAAGGTCAGACCAAGAGAATTCCAATTGGGTGATCTCATCCTGAGAGAGAACTCCAAGAATCAATAGTAGCGGGTCCAGAAATAAATAGGGTGGTATGTGATAATCACTTTTGGTGCATTTTCTCATTATCGAATTCCTATTGTACTAGGCAAATTCTCTTCCTAATTATCTTTAATTGACTTAGTCTCAAATGCAGAAAACCTGAATTTGCATAAATCTCACACTATATTTAATTCCTAAATTTTCAAGGTCTATTAGCTAAAAAATCCCTATGATTAATTAATTTAATTCTAAAGTCCTAAGTGCTTTTAAATTAAATTAATTCCACCCCCTTTAGCTAATACACATCAAAAGGAATTGAATGGTTATTTAATTATTTGAATGGATTATCCTCAAAAGAATTCCATAATTCCATGTGAAAAGTCACTCATGTGGCAATAATTCCTTCATTTAATTAAATAAATCTTTCAATTTTGTCTCACCTTCCTCCATGGAGATGAAGAGTTAGCCATTTCTTTCCAAGAAACTCTTCATCCTCTTTCCAGGTTCTTCTATATTATGGACTTCCTTTTCTTCATTTAGGAGGAGCAATTTTGAGAGTATCTAAACTATAGCAAAATCTTATCTCAATTCTTTCATGTTTTCAATAATTTGTTGCATAATTTAGCTTAATTTCATTTAGATTAATAGCATTTTGCATCTTAAATTAGTTTGCTTATACATCTAATAGCTTAATTCTATCATCTTTCCAAGTTCTTAGATTAAAATATGCACTTTCATTCTTAGATTGCAATGGCATTTCTCACATAGAATAGTTTCAATTTCAGTTTTTATAATGCTTTAAAATCCTCCATTTTAGCAATGGTCATGGTTGTTGGCTCTCATTCTGAGAGTAATTGAAAAACCCTAAATAAATAGGAGGCAACAAGTCGATTCAATCAAATTTGTGGAATGGACAATTCATGTTCATTTTCGCAATTCGATGATTGAGAAATGACCATGTTGTGTTTGTGTCTGATTTAGAGGTCACATTCAGACACACAACATCCAACAAGCAATCAAGCTCACAGCTTCCACACTTCTCTGTATCTTCATACACAGACACACACGCACTAACACACACACACACACACACATCTTTTCAAAAGAAAAGATCTCCCATATATACCCTATAACAATAATTGATTAGGTCGGCCAATTAAGCTTCCCCAATACACAAATAATTATTTAACCCCTTGCTAAGATACACATGGTACCTAAAACAAGTATACATCAATTACAATACATCAGATATAGTCCAAGATTTGCAATCCACACTCGCAATCCACAATATACGCTACATTTACGAAGTCGGCCCCAAATAGGTCTCCTCCAAAATACCCGCCACAAATGATGTCATCAACAATCATACAACTTTTGACCCATCACAAACATTCCTTAACATGTCTTCTATCATCCCTTAAGATCGCATAACCAGAATCATCATCACCTGTAAGATATACTCAAAACATAGATACTTGCTTTGTCAATCATCACTATCACGGTCCAGAAACGAGTCTTCACCAAAACATCTGTAACTCATCCAATATGCAATATTAAGACAAGCAACCTCAAAAATAAGATCATCATACATCTTCTAAATATCCCCATCTTCTCTCATTCTAATTCATCCGTACAATATCTGTACACTTGTATTAGTCATCATACAACAATAATAACCAGTCTATTCTTCCTCCATACAAACATATGTTGACATCAATGACAAAACATGAATGTCAACAACATTAGTAGTAGCCAATTCCAACATCATCCAAATGTAACACATATCTGTCCAATGCTTCCCATTTGTAGCAATTTCTCTGCTACTCCCTATTCATCAATATGTAATAGGGATTGAGAGGGTGAATACACACCTCCACTCTGTTGTACATCTTCTTCCACTCTCTGCCTCTTTGGAGAAGGCTAGGACTCAAGATTAATATCAATCGACCTCTTCCCCTTTGAGGTGGAAGGATCCTCAACATGTATTTTCTCTTCAATCATTTTGGAGGAAGAAGGAATATCATGTGTTCTATGACCCTTCTAGGATGTATCTCCCCTGGGCATCATTACACTGTATCCTGATCTATGGTGAAAAACATACTCACCCAGTGGAACAAGTTTAGTAAATTTTGGCTTGCTCAAGAAATTTTTAGCCTTGTCAGGATCCGACTTAATGACAACATCCTTTTTCTTATTTAAAGTTTGCATAATGCCTTCAAAATGCTTCATCAGAGCATCAACTTTCCTTTCAAAGGGCATGAAGTCCCTGAATGGATCATAATTTCTGTCAAAATGTTGTACAAAGTCAAGGGTCTTCTTTTACACTAGCCACTTCTCCTTCTTAACTTTCTGTTCTTGTAGTTTGAACTCATTTTTGATAATATCTTTAGGAAAGTGGAATTGGTGATCCATTTCCATACACCTAGTTCTCTTCTTAAACATATCATTCAATAAACCCTCAGGGTTAGTGCACCTTTCCACTGATGTTGCTAATTTATAGGGCTTCAAAACCTTATCCATATGCACCCATCCACCCTTGGTAATAAAAAATTGGTGAGCAATAGTGATGGTGGGAAAGATAGAACCCCTATTCTTCCCTATCAATGCAATCTTCTAAAAACCACCAATTTGTCTGATAATCTCAACAATACCAACCTTCAAAGGAACTTGGTAAGGAAGTAAATATGGAGTACCCCTGAAACCATACACTCTAAAAATATTTGAAATAGGGTACAATATGATATCCCCCCAATTATTTACTATTTTAATATCCTTAGCATACTACTCTGGTCTTATGAAAGGCAACAAAGCTTTTGGGATCCTGAGATTCTAAAGAAACAATAGGGCTTTAAGCCTTGAAGCAAAAAATCTATCAAAAGTAACAAAACTTGCATCTTCTCTGTCCCAGGATAAATCCAAACTCCACAACTGGACAAGCATTTCTTCACCATCCTTCATCTTCATCAAATCCATCTCTTTCTCAAAATAATCTCAACCTTTGTATAGAAACATGTGCATTAACATTAAATACCATCCAAATGGTCTATCCACCTTTGACTTCTAAATACCAACTAGGCTATTGTGAATTAGGTCAACAACAAAAGGTGCAAAGTCAAAAATGACAGCAAGGTGAGGGTGAAGGGCCTGAACCATCATAAAGATATAGTGGATTGACATTTCTATTTCTACATCCTCTCCAAAAATCTGACACAAGGACCAATACATACCCTTTGCCTTCAAATTGAAATAATCTAACTTAATTGGCTTTGGGGTATTATGACTGACTATAATTAATCCTCCAACCTTGTCAAAATACTCCCTGAAAGGTATTCTTCTGAGATAATCTCTTTGAGCCTTGTACACTTCCCTGAAAGATTCAAAATTAATTTATTCAAGATGGGAAGAGGGCTCATTCAACTGGAAAATTTCATGAATTTCATCAAAAATGATGCTTATTAGAGGGTTAGCATCCACATCTCTCACCACCCAGGCCATTGGGTCATAGTTTTTTGCTACTTGGAGAATGATGTCAACATCCATGAAAACATTTGGAACTAGTAGCTTCCCCACATTGAATTGCCATATATTACTGTTAGGAGCATAGGCATTCCTTTGACCAAAACCCACTTTAAAAAGAGTTAAACCAAGCACACCGATACTTGCATCCCTCACCTTGTTACCTTTATCATATAAACCATCACCTATCTTCAGACGAGGGTTTTTTGACACCAACACTTTTACTTTGGAAGAATCATTATTAGACCTATCAAGTTGCTCCAGAAAATCATCACATACCGCTCTTTCTTGACAATCTACTTTACCCTTGAACTTCCTACGCGGTGCCATCTTAGAAACTAGGGTATTGTAACAGAATAAACTAAGTGCAAACAAAACCTACTTCCCTCAAACTTCAATCTCGACCAGCACTCAAATTCACAGAATGCAGAAGCAACCAGACAAAATAACTTACTCTCTTCAAAAAATGCCAGAAAATAGATTAAACACACTGCACTTTGGTTCCACTTAGCTTCTCTAAAAATCGTAATGTTCGAATCACAAAATAGAGTGCTTTACAATATAATTTCGCCAACAATTTGCATTAATTCTTTACAGGTAGCCACACGCTTTGTAATTACTTCTTCATATTTCAAAAACTCATGGATCAATGGTAAAACAAATATTCTCGCATCAGAAATGAAATTTAAAACATATCCGTCGATCAGAACCATCTCAACACATCGTGTGGTTCACAAAAAGTCAACAAACCGACGACCTCCACATAAAATCAGCAATGGCAAAGACAACCAATCAGCGAGAAAAATTTCAACTCCATGTAGCCCCTTTGGTCCCACTTTACTTTTCCTCATCAACTTAGACATGTGTCACTCAGGCGTGATCCCGCGATGAGTATCCTTGGGGCAGATTTGGATCAAGGCATCATGTCTATCATTGGATTAAAACAAATTTGACCCACCTTTACCTCTTTTCAAAGTCCCAAGCCCATGATCTCAAAGTGGATTCATGTCATCCAAGAATGATCCCACAATGAATAAATCCACGTGCAACTTTGCTTAGTGACATCACCCCAATCGTTAGATTTAATTTGATATGCTTGATGCTTCATCTTTGGCCCCACTTAGGCAAGATCTCTAGATGGACACCTATTAGCTAGTTGTGATCCCATGATGAATAAACAACATGCATCTTCTATTCTAGGCATCACGCTTGTCGTTCGATCAAAAGTGATCTGAATTACCTTTATCTTCCTTTTAGCACTGGCTAGGTCCTGCCACTAGCCACGTGTCACATTGGTGCGATGCCTTGAAGAGAAACCTCCTCACATCTTTCATTCACAGGATCACGCCCACAATTGGATTAACTTTGATCTGACCGTAACCCATTCTCACCTTTAACTTTGAAGATGCTCGCCCCACAATCTTAAGATGGACACTTGTCACTCAGGCATGACCTCGTGATGGCTATGTTTCATGTAACTTTTGATCAAGGCATTACGCCTGCCGTCTGATCAAAAGTAATCTGATCGACATCTTTTAATGCATAAAACACCACGGTGACTTTAGACTTAGGAAAAATTAAAACAAGGGCCTTGTTAGGACTTAGGACTTAAAAAGAGATGGACCCCCGCACAACAACTTAAGACACATGACTTAAAATAACTTAAGCGGCTCCCAAAAAGGTAACACATGATAATAAAAAGCACAAAGACTTAGAGTTTAGAACAAAACAAAAACTAAGGGATGGATCAAATGACAATTAGGGCTTAAGAACAAGGCTCAGACATAACATAAAAATAGGCAGGATTTAGCACCATATAAGATTTTTGCAATCTAACACCCCATTCACATGAAGTGGTCTAAAATAAAAAAAATTTGGATGCAAGATTTTTCTTCGTGCCCAAATGTAGGACACAGTTTTGTGAGATCGCCCATTATTATTTTATTTATTTAGTTATTGCCCTCCTAAATTGTAAGTGTTATACACTAAATTTGTACCCTGCTAAGCGCTTGAGCCTAACAATCTAGTATAACATGAGAATCACTTCTAGGTTGTGGGACCTTTGCTAACTGAAGTGAGACCTCTAGATTCTAGGCTAGTTCCTCTTGGATAATCACCTTATTTAATTTTAAACATGAAAGTAAACTTGGATGGAAAAGGGATAGAAAGAGAACTAAAGGGAAATGACTGAAAAGAAAATTTAACCTACTAGGTGATGCACTAAAGGTAACATGAATCATAACACAGTGACCAAAACTAGCATGAAAAGTTCCTGGATCTAGCAGGACACAACTTCTTGAATAAGCTTACATAAGTATTTCATAGAGAGGTCTGAAATGAAAAGAGGATATTCAAGGAAAGAGAAGATTTCACAAACAATAGCATATTCAATGGAACAGACACAAACTATGACTTGCAAACAAACATCCACTCCAACAAATAGGCACAAGAATGAGACAAGGTAACAAGGGATGAACAAAATCCACAAGATTATCTAAATCAAATCACCCACAGTAGTGCACAAAGATGCAGAAAGAAAGAAGGCTCAAGAACTCCAAGATTTCTCTAATATTAGCCACTATATTATGCTTCAAAAGAATCCCAAAATGCATGAAAACCTGAGGGTAGGAAAAATATCACAGAAAGTCTTGCATAAGCCTTGGAAGACTGAGAATTACAGACACATGAAAAGCTTGAGGACAAAGAAAATGTCACAGAAAACTTATTATAGTATCCAAACCTCTTTACAAAAGAACAAAAAATGACTTATATACAACCTCCCCTAGCACACAACCTCAAGAGTCAATCCATCCGATCAGTTAGGGCAGAATTAGGGTTACAACAAATATCCATTAAATAATGCAGAAACCCTAAACTAGTCAAGTCTACTCATCAATGCGCTTGGGAAATATCTCAAAAGATCAGATATGGCCATGAATGCATCTCCCATCATCATAAATTTGAGAAGATAAATCAAATTGATCCATCTACCCAGTCTGCAAGTTGAAAACGATTCCACCGCCATGAAAATCCCAAGAACAATATTTAAATATTTGAATTAAAACCCAAACGGTCACAGGTGGCACAGAATGCCTGATCAATGGCTCAGATTTGAAACTTTACCATCTTTAAAACACGACCGTCGATCTATCTTAAGCTACCCGCAATCACAGGATCAGATCTGCCACATAGCACGCAGGCACGATGGCTTAAAGACTAAACATCTTCATCTTTACGATCAAGGCATTACGCCCACCGTCTGATCTTTGTGAACTTGATTTATCTTTATTTTACCTTTGGCGCTGACCCCAGGACCCATGACATCATCTATGCCATATGTCACCACGGTGTAATGCCTTAAACAATAGATGTCGATCACTTTGTCTTTAAGGCAATACACTGTCTAGATCCGATCAAATAAGACTTGATCGGTCTTTACTTTACCTTTGTTTGACCAGCCCGGCCCCACCATGAACACGTATCTTCAAGGCGTAATGCCTTAATGGATAGATCTCGAGCACTTTGGCATCAAGGCTTTACGCCTACCGCTGGATTAAAAGAAACTTGCTTGAAGATTACCTTACCGCAGATGGGTCCAAGCTCTGACAACTTTCCATGCGTCGATAAGGCATAATGCCTTGATCATTAGTTTTGGATCAACTTTGCTTTAAGCCTTTACGCCAACCGTTGGATTGAATGGAAATTGCTTGAAGAAATTACCTTTACCTTGGGTACGAACCGCATGTCCCACTCGGGCAGAAAAGACATGTGTCATTCAAGCTTAGTGGCTTGATTGCTAGATCTCGAGCACTTCGGCTTTAAGCCTTTAAGCCAACCGTCCGATCAAACTGAACTTGATCGGTCTTTAACTTGCCAAAGACCCTGTATAAAGGTGACCCCACCGTCCATGTGGCGTAACGACTTAATGGCTTAATGAATAGATCTCGAGCACTTTGTCTTTAAGCCATAACACCGACCACACGATCAAAAGAAACTTGATCAATCTTTAATGTCTCTAACCTTAGCTGGCCCCACTAGGAACACATGGCATCTTGTCATACACTCTCCACCCTTGAAAGAATATACCTTGATTCTAGGTGAGTGAACGAAAACTGTCAATCTTCATCTTTTCTTTAAATCACGTAATCGCAACACCTTTCTGACTGAATGTTTAACTTGCGCGAGTGAGCGATGAACACACATAACTTGCAACACAGACCGCGTCACACACTCGCACAACAAAAGATGCTAAGTGGTTTAGCTCAGCGAGTGAGTGATAAACAATTCTGATAACCTCGTCACTCACTCGCACAGTCAAGTCGACATGCCACAAGATCGTCGCGATTGCGCGACCACACAATGACTATTTAAGAAATATAGCATGATTGCGCGACTAAGTATAAAAGGTGACCGCTGTGGACAACTTAAAACACATGAAGAATTGCGACCTCAAGTGGCGAAAAAGGTAATGAAGGAATATAACAACCACCAAGGGGTTAGGGTTTAAGAGGCTTCAAGGGTTTTTTGCATGAATTAGGTCTTTAAGACATGATCTAGGGGTAAAACCAGACCAATTTGGGTAATAGTAAGTGAAGTTAATTTCCTTATAATGAGGAAACTTAGTTTCATAATTAACATCATTTGTGAGTATAATTATTACTAAAACTAAGTCTATGAAGCATGTAATTATGTTTTATTTATTTAATTATTTTTGTTTATTTTAGGTCTATAAGACATATTATTCAATTTTTTCTATTTTTCATTTTTGTTTTGATACTCAGTCAAATAGACAATTGAAAACCTAATTCAAAACCTCATCTATCAAAACTATTACACCACCAATTCTATATTAAAGTAAGGGCCCGTTTGGCACCTGGAATTAACCTTGAATAGGCAGCCAATAATGCATGAATTAAATAATTCTTTGTTTGGTGCATTTTTTGAATTCTGGAATTAAAAAACTAATCCCCATTTTGGGGCTTATGCTTGCATTAGTTAATTCTAAAAAAAAGCTAGAATTATTCTTATTCGAGAATAAGAAATTTATGGATTCAAAATTTATTTTTTTTATTAATTTTTTTTAAATTTTTTTTTTTGAAATCTTTTTTTAATCTTTTTTTTTTAAAATGTGGGTATGTATATATATACACATGTGTGTATATATACGTG
>MU225762.1:891763-902007 GCA_018584345.1 Thuja plicata
AGTGACTAAAAGACGAAAGTGCTTTTTTATCCCACATTGCCTATTTGGATGTAATGGCTCTCACTTCGAGGTGATAAAAGGAAGGAGATCTTCCTTGGGAAAGTACAATGAGAATTTATAAAATTAAAGATTTTATATTTGGTTGCTTGAATGTGACTGATTTCTTGAGGACGTAGCCCCTTAAGAATTGTGGAATTTGGACGTAGCCCCAGTATTCTACCTTAGGTGAAATTACTTCAGATTTCACAAGTGATCTTCAGATAAGTAAAAGATAACAGTGATTGAAGCTTCAGCAAATAAATCGAATTTCAGTAAGTCAAGGATTTGTTTTATTTTCCAGTTTTTAGTTTTGGTTCCATGAAACGTGGCATTATGGAGTAAAGGTATTGAAGAGTTGAAAACGAAATCTGGCCCAGTCATTGTAAGTGAAACGCCCCTTATTTCTCCAACAGTCAGCTAGCTGCGTGTGAAGTTACAGATTACCTTGTATGCACAGCAGCGTCATCTTTGCAATAGAAGAGGAGTCTTCACCCTCACACAGCTGTTACGGGAGGGAAGCATGTTAATGCGGAAGCCTGCAGTGAAGTAGACACCCGCTGTAGGGTGGTATCGGGTTAGAAGGAAATCGCATGAGTGCTGGGAGAGTGTGCGGGTAGTGACAGGGAGGTCCAGCAGCATCACACGCGGGTAAGGACACATGGTGTCCACAACGTCAGCAGTCTGTTGCAGTTAAGTGTGCGGGCAGTGACAGGGGAGTCCAGTAACCTCACCCATGGGTAAAGACACAGGGTGTCCACAACGCCAACAGTCTGCAGCAGACATACTGCAACCCGCATAGCGATTCTTAGGAGGTGACGGACAGACTGGGGGTATCTACACCCGACTGTTGCAAAGTATTCTCAACCAGCAAGTCATTCCAGTGCCCAGCATCAGATACAGGTGCATTTGATTTCGAAAACTCTTAATCATCTTGCTAGTATTCTTGTATGGTTGTAGCCAACCGAATATCTGCAGTTGAGTCACCCTAGTATTAAACTTACATTTATATGATGTTGTGTCATTAAACTAGTGTACCTCCTGAACTTTCTCTTGAAGTATAATGGAATAATGAATATATACAGCAGATACGTTGTTTGATCATATATTGTATTCCCATCTATGTCTTGCGTATTTGAATGAAGCAACTATTGTTTACATGCCCCACCACCAATTTGGGTTACTTCAGATTTCAAAAAGATATAAGATTATTTACAGTCAAAAATATATCCTTGGGCAGTTAGGATCCTTACAAGATACCAAAATAAAAGAGAACATAAGTAGTGGTAAACCAAAGCAGGTAGATTCCAAATTAAAAGATATGAATTGAATTGCAAACTAACATGTGATGGAAGAATCCTTTAGTGGTAAAGGGGCTTAGGCCAAAGAAGACCACAAATTGAGGCCAAGCTTGAAAATGGAGATTGATATGCTTACAATGAGATAGATTGACAACATTATTCTACTTCATTCAAGAAGGTGAATCTTGGATTTGATAATGTTTGTTGGAGAATGCCCAAGGCTAATTGGATAAATCTAGTAGGAGTCAAGGTACTCTATCTAGAACATCTTGTAGCACTTAAGGTTGATTAACATTTAAGAGTAGAGAGAATATAGTAATGTTTGCTTTCCTATGTGACCCAATTTTAGACAACTAAACATAGCAGATCCATTCTTCTGAAAATGATACTAAGGATATTGGAGTGCTTTGGAGCTGCCACAAAGAGGAATGGTATTTGATTAGTTTGTTCTTATGAGTGAATTGGTTGTTTGTAGGGGATAGTTATGCTGCCAATGCTTGTGGGTAGCTAAAGGAAGGAATTGATTGTCTTGGCATCCCTAGGGGCCCTTTGTAAGGATCTATAGTTGAAAAATGGAAACCTTTGGAAGAAAAAGAGCTAAACACCTCCAATTAGAGCAATGGAAGAAAACAGGTAAAGAACAAACTTGAGTCGTAATATAGACAATCGTATCATCCTTTCATCTCATGGTAGATAGAACACCTAGATATAAATAGCTACTTCTTATCTACATTTTGGAAGGGTTAGCCGTAGAATCAACAAATTTTGTCATCTCATAGAATATGTTGGTTCATCTCAACTCATAGTTGGGCTAACTGAGGAAAATTCCGAAACCATAAAATCAATGGTGTTGGATACAAGCTTAATATTGATGCCATCTATGATTTGGTAGAAATTTTCAACATGAGATGTAACTACAAGGTTTAATGGTTGGGAAGAAGAAGTCCAAGCTACTTAAATGTCTTGCCAATAAGTATTTTGTGTGGCAACTCTATTAGTGATCGTCTTTGAGGGAAGAAGGTGAAGAGGGCAATATTGGGAGTAGCTAAATGGATTATTTAGTTCATGGAAATAAAAAACTAGTATTAATGTCCATAGATAAACAAAAGTAGGTCAATGGGATTCAAAATAACAACAATATACAATAGAGATATCAATAGATTGAAGGAGTAGATTGGTTTTTGAATAATACAACATTGATGCTTAGTTAGATCCAAAGTGGCAATCATTGTTGAAGATTAAAATGCCAAATATTGTTATCTTTGACATCGCGAGGTTTTGCCCAATGACTTGAATTTATGGCTATAGAAATGAGTTTGGGTATACCCTTAAGACAAAGTGTTTTGGGAAGCAAACTTGGCTTGGAAGGTGCACTGACAAACTATTTGTTTAGAGATAGCAAATTTCCACAATCCATGACATTGCTGAAATGCTTTTGGGAATGATTGTGTGTCAATTTTTACCCATCAACGTTTTAGATCATACTCCATGATCCTAATACACTCTTTCATCGTGATGATGGATCATGGAGTATGATCTAAAACGTTGATGGGTAAAAATTGACACAATCATTCCTAAAAGCATTTCAGAAAACTATTTGCTTATAATAAATCATATTGCATAGCATATGAGAGTCTAGATTGTTTCAATACAAGCCTTGTTAGTAGACCTTAATCTTGGGCCCTAAACTTCCATCCTATGAAGAATTGTAGGTTGAATAATTGCATTGAACATGCACATTTGTGAGGAGTACCCTAGAAGTGTATCCAGAAACATTGATGCTTCAAGATTTAAAGTGAGGCATAGCCCTTTAAGATTTGAAGATGGTTTAATTAGTTGCAATCCTTTGTATAAAAAAGGTTGAGGTCACAACCAAGCTAGGTGACAATTTTATGGATGCAACTTGCCATGAGGAAGCTCACTAGAGAATTTCTTTCTTTTTACCTCATGAACAAGCATGGGATTGTAAACAATTGTTATCTCCGCATGCTCACCATTGTAGGAAATTGAATAATGGAAAGGCCATCGCTATATATGTTGGATGACATGACCATAGTTTTACTAATCTCAAAAGCTGGCATAGCTTGCAAATGATTAGTGAGGCAAGTTAGAACTTTGGATCCACTGTAATATTCCCTTTTTGTGGTCATTCCAACATCTTGGAAACTCCAATTTTCTTGGAGACTGCCAGTTTTTTCATAATGGAATCAACAGTTGCGGTGATTCAAAAATACCAAGGCGAGTCTCATGGTACTCTCTTGACGCAATTTAGAATTTTAGACATTCTAGGAGACTTCCATTTCTTGGAGAAGTCTACTATTTTTGGAAAGTGCCAATCTTTATTAAGTTTCATGTCCCACAAATTTAAGTTTGTTTTGGCATGGTCGGAATTCATAATTGACTTTATTATTTTTGCAACTTGGTGGATGTGCAGAAATATAATCAATATTTAATTATGAAATTACTCATATGGTTCAAAAAGTAAATTAATATAAAAGTCACTTTATAAGGAGATAAAAAATGATTTTTCTAGAAGGTTAACTTCTAGAAAGATCCCAGAATGGTCCTTTCCTCATTCTTGATATGCTAGACATTGGATATTTTATTGCAACTCCAATGGTGAAGCAGGTTTGTTCAACAGAAGCCCTTGGAAAAAAACCCTAAGGCGAAGATTAATTTCGGTCCTTGGGAGTGAAAAATCTTCCGTAGCCAATACGGCATGATTCATTCAAGTTCACGGGATGTGCTAAAAGGATACAAAATGACATTTGGCATGTGTTGAAGATCTAGTTTATTGTGCTGAAGTTTAATCTTATCCCTTGCTGGCGGCTGCATTGAGTTGTTTGTATAGTTGTGAAAATGATGCATTGTTCTGTGAAGAATGTGTGACCAATAAGCAAAGGTAAATAGGAGAACCTATGTAGCTGAGACTCTATAGGCCCTACTGTTAGCCTTGTCTCAATAAAGACACAATTTAATATCGTTTTTTAATTTTATTTACTTGAAATTGTGGGTTTTAATATGTATGTGGAAAGGTCCTGCACATTGGGCGCAGCCTTTTGGAGGAGTTCTAAGGCTATTGTAACTCTTTCTGATCAAACTAGTTTTTTGAAGTGTCAGGAAAGGTGACATAGAGATTAGAAGGGAGGCGAACGATATTAAGGGGACATGGAGACTCAGTTTAAGTTATTCGCTGCCGGAAACATGGGAGCTGCATCAATTAGGAACTATTAGGAGGAGTTGAAGGGAAGATGTGAGGCTTGTAGGGAATAAGCGCTTCAGTTTTGAGGCATTTTAACCCTCTTAATACCTGCTGCCATAGTTTGCAGACTCAGACTCGTAGAGTACTCGGCAAGCCTAAAATTTTCAACAAGGCAAGAACTTGGCAACTCAGAAAGTACTAAAAATTAAAATCTCTCAAAGAATCATATTTTTTTGTGTAAAATTCAGTTAAAAAATGTATTCAATAAAAATGACATCTCGAAAGAGAAAATGTAAAGTATTATAGCAAAAACATGTAAAAAATGCATTTTAACCAGCGATTTACCTGCGTCGACATTTTTACCAATGTTTTTTGCGTCCGAAAGAAATGTGGGAGTTGAACTTGTGAAAACTGGCCCGGCAAAAGAAATAGAGTACTTGGCAACTTGGAGAGAACTGAGAACTCACAGAGTTTGCAAACTATGCCTGCTGCAACATTTATCTACTGTTTTTCGGTATATTTGGAACTAGGTAAACTTCGTTTTTTAAAGCATTGGAACAAATTGTAATACAACAGATCTGAAGATTCAGTTCATAGTGTTATACTTCTGTTTAAAGATGGAACACAGCCCTTCACTTACGGTCGTCCAAGTACAGATTATAAATTGGGAGCTGCAATTTGTTGGAGGTTCTAGCTGATCATCTCAAATTTATATTTCAATTCACTCATTGTGAGAGTGAAGCTGTTCCTGGGCAGTTTATGAAGCAGTTCCAGATTGTATTGTCACTTGCATCCTCTTCCTAAATGTCTGCAGCAACAATTTGAGATTAGTCTGAGAAATTTTAAAGGATATTTGTGTATGTGGCTTTTTCATCTGCTCATTTATTTTTTGCGTGGTGAGATTGCATAAACACTCTATCACTGATATCCCTTAATACAGTGGTAACCTCAGTATTATGGTGAATTTGTTCATTTGTGATGAACATGTTATAGAAATACTACATCATTCTAAGTTGTTCAAATCAAGAATTCCAGCTGTGGAGATTTTATCAAACAATTGTTGAAATACATATTGGGTTTTGAGCAAAACTGAAAATCTCATAAAATTCCTAGAAAGAGCCACTATAGTGGTATTAGAGCATGTATATGTAGTTATGGCATTTACAAATTTTTTGAAATATTCCTGTCAGGGATATGACAGCCACACTTGCCTTTTGATATGTGAATCTCTAAGTTACCGGATTCGTAATTGGGAGGTTGGCATCAAGGTGAGTATGATTCCGGTCTGGGTCCGGTACCAGTTTATCCTTTGGGTTCTGCTCAGGTGCCCAAGTGGAACCTCGGGCGAAGTTAGTCGTACTTGGTGCCATGGGACCCAAAAAAGGGCCCAACAAGTAAAGAAAATAATACATTTAAAAATAACAAATCCCCCCTCCCCCCCAAACCTAATTCGGGAGTGTCAATCTAATGGATTGTGGTTCAAATGAAGTTGAACTTAATGTTGACGTTGATGCTTCTGATGAAGATGAATATGGATATCAAATATGGATTGTAATTGTAATTTTCATTGTGTAATGACATTTTGAGACTTGAATATTACGTTTTTTGGAAATTATGAATGTCTTTATGAGGTATTTAAAATGTTTATTTATTCGCAATTATAGATTTATGCGTATTACTCTTCTTATAGTTATGCGTATTGTTATATTTTATAATTTAGAAGTTTGAGTGCAGACACACATCCATACTCGTACCCTAGGGAAAAATCGTCGTATTGCCATACCTGATTCTGTATCTTGTACCCGCATACATACCCCAGTCGGCAACTTAATTGAATCTCATATCATAGGGTGAAGACCCAAAATTAGCTTTGTGAAAGGAGGGCCTTCTTTGACTCTCTTGAGTCATAGTGAGAGAGATAAAATCTCATGATGCAAAAACATCTTGGAAGATGCTTGGAGAAGACAACATCGCACCATTATGATTCCGATAGAGAATAGAGATGCTATCATTGCCTATGGAGATTTGGGAATGCCAAATTTTAGGTGTTCAAGAATGTGACCACTATTGGAAAGGAAATCCACAAAGCACCATCTTACAATTTTAAATTACATCCCATTTGTTTACTTGGTAGCTGCCATTTGTCACTTTGTAAGTCTAGCTGGGATTCAAAGACTAAAGTCTCACTAGCATGATTGCCCATAGCAATAAAAATCCTACAACTCATTACCCATTAGCGTGGGATAGATATCGCCTGTTTTACATCAGCTTGTATGTTTATGGTGGGGCACAGTGACACTGCATGACTTATAGTATTCTATATAGAAGCAAGGGATAAGCTTGTACATGAAAAAAAAACAATCAAGCCTTGGCTTGGTTTGACTATGTTTTGGAAGCTACTTATTCTTAGAGCTTGGGGGTGTTGTGGAGAAGCTAATTACGTTAAGCCATAGGTGAATAACTGCTGGCAATGAAATTTAATGAACATCAATAGTGTTCGCCTTTGGAGTGCACCTTTATGGAAAGTTTGTCATGGTTATAATCTTTTCTATTATTTTCATTCTGGGAGGAAACACAATGCATAATTCAAGGGCAATATGACTGCTAGTTATGATTATGGTTGCATTTCTCACTAATTTGTACTACAATTCATAGATTTTTTAATTATTTTTGTGTTGTGTTTTCAACTAAGTTACTAGGTTCGCTCAGCAAACATGGAATTCGCTGTTCGGTTCGGTGCAGATTCGTCCGAAATTCACTTCAGGCCTGTCAAATTCTCTGCACATTCGCCCAGGGGAACCCTGGATGACTTTCAGGCGAATTCCACAGACTTTGATAACTGCCGCGCGAGCCCGGGAGGAATTCTGGCAAATTTGGAGCGAATTAACGAAATTTTCTAAATTCAAAGACACTCATTTCTCCTTATTGAATTATAATCACAACTTGTTTGTGATCATTCGATGTCCTTCATCAATATTGATCTTCAAATGCCCATAATCAATGTTGAATAGTGCAATTATTTATGTTCTTCAATAGTTTAGAAATAATCTTTAGCGGCAAAGTATAGTGTGATGGACCAATGTAACGAGGGCACCAAAATGTATGGTTTGGAATATTTCATTCCCAACTATAGTCCTTTATGGTTTGGCATCCAATATTTAACGCAAGCTATAATCTTACTCCTCCGACGCTAATGTGGGATTCTTTAAGAAAGTAAAGGATCGATAATATAATCCCCCAACAAATATAAACTCCTCCATCTTCAAATATATGCCTTGCAAGATTAATTAACTTTCGATAAAGAAATCAATATTTAATTCCTCCAAATAATTGTTTTGGCGCACTATGGAAACACACGGTATACAATTTATCAATCAAATCCCAATTATTAGTCTTTTGTGGTGATATTTAGCTATACATGTATATATTTAAAAAAAAAGTTTTGTACGGACAAACCCAAAATGAATCCGAACCCAACCCAAAAAAGTTTTGGACGAATTTTGAACCCGAATCTCGAACCCACATCCATACCAAAATCCAAACCGACAACTTAGGTTTTTAACATTGATGTGGTCACTCTAATATTAAATTCCCTTTGTCGTTGCTGTTCCATTTAGACTGCCCTTTGTGAATGCTATTTCTTGAGTGCATATTTGTTGACATATTCATATCTCTACTAAGGTTATCCTTGAACAATATCTGGCATTCTTATCAATCTAAGACTTCAATGGCTG
Organism: Thuja plicata; assembly: GCA_018584345.1. Classification (NCBI taxonomy): domain Eukaryota; kingdom Viridiplantae; phylum Streptophyta; class Pinopsida; order Cupressales; family Cupressaceae; genus Thuja; species Thuja plicata. Next base: position 900,037 of record MU225762.1, read on the forward strand.
GAATGGTGTTTTATTGATGAAATATCTCGTGTTCTTCTTAAGCAGATTCTTGTATGTGGGTAAGTTGGTACAAGTAGAAAATGCATACTATTTATATCCTAGATCTTTTTAGCCATTGTTTACATGATACTAATTTTCTATACTTTCCAAAAGGTATATAAAAATGTGATAGCCTACATAAACTGAGAGTATGCCTTGGGTTAATCCATTGTGATGATAATTGATTGCATTTTAAAGCAAAAGCAAGGATTTACCTTAGAGTTTGTAATATAGATTAGTGATCAATTTATTCACCGAAATGAAAACTGTGAATTTTTTTGAATAATAGTTTAGATATCAGGCTTACATTGTTTTTAGTTTTTTATTGAAAAGTTTGATATGCACAACTTGATCCAGTAACTTTGGAACAGGATGTTTCAAATACTGTTGAAAATAGCTAATTTATTTGAGCATGATGTAAGTCTGGAAATTTTGAGTGAATTTATGCACACTTTATTGACTACGTTTATCGTGCACATAGGTCTAGATGTATTTAGGAGGCAGAGAATAAGCTAGGTCATTTACTGTTCATTTACATTATCCTTTCTTCATCAACTATCTCCACTATTGTCAACTCTCTTTAAAATGCATGCCAGATCAATCTTTAGAAATCAAGGTAATTAATATTTTCCTTTTGTTATTAGTATATCACAGATTATACCTACTTTTAGAAATAGAAGTTGCATATTTAGTTTCTATCCATATGATAATCTTCTCTGTAAACTTATTTTGGTAAGCTTTCCTTATGCAAGTTATCAGTTGTAAGAGTTCTATTCTTCAGTTTATTTATTGCCGCATGTATCTTTTTATACACGAGCCCTTTCTTTCTTTCTTTTTAAGTTTTATGCCAATATTTAATATGGATTATCTGCAACATGCATAATTCTGACCATCACTTGTTCATGGTTTGGTAATGTTTATCATTTATGGTAATTAAATGACAAGCTGTTTTCCTAAAGCACAAACCTTAGTTGAGGGATTTCTTTTTCACTGCTGCTTTCACTATTTTTCCTGAAACACAAACCTTACTTGAGGAATTTTAATACATCTATTCTCTTTGCCTTTTCACTTTTTTTTCAGTATATTTATATAAGATGTTTGTGTGTTTGGAAGGAAAAAAATTGAATGCAATTTTTTATTGACAAAGCAGAATTATCTAAGAATTTATGCTTGTTTTGCAGGGACAAAGTATTGGAGCAACAAAAAATTTTGTATCCTTTTGATGTACACACATATGTGGTGAATCAATACTAATCTTATGATGGATAAACCTATGATTTTTTGTAGTGATAATTGATTCATAATGAGAGGTTCCTCTTTGACATGGATAAAGTTTTGAATATTTTAAAATGTATATGGATAATTTGTTGTGGATGATTGTTAAATTGTCTTATAGAAAGAACTTATGCCATTCTTACTTGAAACAAATTTATTCTTCAACCTCTAACATTAGCTGTATCATACTTCTAAGTGAAACAATCAAATCATTGTTTTGAGAGAGAATTTGTTTTCTTTGATATTGCTTTTCTCCATTGATTTATTTGAAGTTATGCAGTGTTATCCGGAGACCCGTCTCCCCCCCTCCAGACGCGTCTCGGAGACCGAGACGCGTCTCGGAGACTTTTTGCGTCTCCGGAGACTTAAAAAATGGCCGGAGACTTCATGACGAAGTCTCCTGAAGAATCGAAGTCTCCGATTCCAAAAAAATGAAGTCTCCCCCACGTCTCCTAATTAAAAAATAAATTTAAAATACAACATTAAGTCATTTTATGCTTTTGACTTATTTGAATGTTTTTTTAGCAACGTCATTTATGATTTAACATTTTTAATAAATATTAAATATTAAATAGACAAAATTCAAATAAATAAATATTTAATATTTATATATTAATGTAACAAATAATGAATTACAATTTATAAAATATTGTTATT
>MU225762.1:902252-934483 GCA_018584345.1 Thuja plicata
TTGTGGAGTAGATGAGATAGATATCTGATTTTTGTTTACAGTTTTGAGTTTTTTGTTTTGCATATCAGCAATTTAGCATCAAACTATATATTTTTGAATTTCAAATTTCAATATGTAACAATAATCTCAGCAATGCCGATTATTGATATGATGATGATCATATGCATATTCAGAAATCAGATATGACTATGAGATATGCAATAAGAGTTTTGAACTTTTGAACTATTTGACTCTATATTAATATGACACTGCTATTTACTTTTAGTATTAGACTTTAGTCTTTGACTCTTTAATCTTTTAATGTTCAATGTTCATACTTATAACTTTCCATTGTTCCTGTTTTCAAAGCACTATGTTATGAATCTATGATATTTCTTAATAATTATTAAATTATATTAAAAAAAAAATTGCCGTCTCCAAGTACCCCCGTCTCCTGTTTTTGAAAAAGGCGTACCGGTACCAGTACCGGTACCGGAGACCTCAAAGTCTCCCCGTCTCGAGGTAACACTGAAGTTATGTGTCCGCATTTAGTTTTCTTTAGTAGTTCTTCAGTTGCTATAGTGAGTGTTTTCTATTCTTCAAGATAGTTTCAACTTCCATGAATATTCTCATCCAATGCTGTTCATTTCATATTAGTAACCAAATATTTTATAACTTTTTGTGTATTGTTAGCCTTCTTATTAGGGGTGATATGATAGGATCGTTGGTGTAGTTTTTATTAAAAAGGGACGACTCTTGAAATCTGTAGGCTGAGCATCTTCTAATATTGATGATTCATTTAAGAGTTACAAAGATGATATACATAGAGAAGAGTTTGTGCTTGAGACAAATGTAGAGTGTTAGTTTAGGAGTTGGTCTCTTATGGGGTCAATATTGGAAGGAAGTATTGCAAAATATGCTTCTCACACTAATCTATGAAAGGAGATGTGTGCAAAAATTAATCTAATCAATATGGTTACAAAGAAATAAGCACAAAAATATATACCTTAACACAATGATTTACGCGGGGAAAACACTTTTAAGAGCAAAACCCCACACTCCAAAGCAATTCAATGCTATTTAATAATCAATGGTTACAATACATTTGTGTAGAGTTTGAAGTAAACAATAATGACTTGTATTAAAAATTGAAATAAGTGAAGTAGAATCCAATTTTAGTGCTCTACACAGGAAAAGAATTGCACCAATGAATTTCCGAAGTATAAACATGTGTGGTTAGCATTGTGTTGCACCAAATCAGCTAAAAATTTGCTGGGAAACACTTCCAAACAATCTCCAACAAAAACGTTAACTTTCTTGATAAAGTATATTATAAGTAGGAGATATTCTCCACAGCAAGTCAAATTGTGATATTGCTATCAGGATTCAACAATGTACTTTTTTTAGTCAAACTCATTGACCCATGTTTCATGATTAGTGGTTCACAAGAACCCATCTTTCATGAGAATGAATGGAACACTTAGCGCTCATTGCATCTAGGTGATGCTAATAGAGGTGAAGCACTAGGACTTCCCAGGAAGTCACCCATCCCAGTACTACTCAAACTCGAGCACGCTTAACTACGGAGTTTCCTCTATGGTTAAGCCCACTCTGCTGGCAACCCCATTTGCAAAACCTTCAACAAGTGTTGTGCCTTATGAACCATTCTTTAGAAAGCCCCTTAAGCTCATCAATTGATAAGTAGGAGATATTTTCCACAGCAAGTCAAATTTGATATTGCTATCAGGATTCAATATTGTAGTTTTTTTAGTCAAACTCATTGACCCATGTTTCATGAGTAGTGGTTCACAAGAACCCATCTCTCATGAGAATGAATAGAACACTTAGCACTCATTGCATCTAGGTGATGCTCATAGAGGTGAAGCATTGAGACTTCCCGGGAAGTCACCCATCCCAGTACTACTTCAGCTCGAGCGCGCTTAACTACGGAGTTTCCTCTATGGTTAAGCCCACTCTGCTTGCAACCCCATTTGCAAAACCTTCAACAAGTGTTGTGCCTTATGAACCATTCATTAGAAAGCCCCTTAAGCTCATCAGTTGATAAGTAGGAGATATTTTCCACAGCAAGACAAATTGTGATATTGCTATCAAGATTCAACAATGTAGTTTTTTTAATCAAACTCATTGACCCATGTTTCATGAGTAGTGGTTCACAAGAACCCATCTCTCATGAGAATGAATGGAACACTTAGCACTCATTGCATCTAGGTGATGCTCATAGAGGTGAAGCACCAAGACTTCCTGGGAAGTCACCCATCCCAGTACTACTCCAGCTCAAGCGCGCTTAACTACAGAGTTTCCTCTATGGTTAAGCCCACTTTGCTTGCAACCCCATTCGCAAAACCTTCAGCAAGTGTTGTGCCTTATGAACCATTCATTAGAAAGCCCCTTAAGTTCATGAATTGATAAGTAGAATGAATGGAACACTTAGCACTTATTATATCTATGTGATGCTCACAGAGGTGAAGCACTGAGATTTCCCAAGAAGTCACCCATCCCAGTACTACTTCAGCTCGAGCGAGCTTAACTACGAAGTTTCCTCTATGGTTAAGCCCACTCTGCTTGCAACCCCATTGGCAAAACCTTTAGCAAGTGTTGTGCCTTATGAACCATTCATTAGAAAGCCCCTATTACGGAGTTTCCTCTATGGTTAAGCCCACTCTGCTTGCAACCCCATTTGCAAAACCTCCAGCAAGTGTTGTGCCTTATGAACCATTCATTAGAAAGCCCCTTAAGAAGAGTGGGCTTAATCATAGAGGAAACTTCGTAGTTAAGCCCACTCGAGCTAGAGTAGCACTGAGATGGGTGACTTCCCAGGACCTCCCGGTGCTTCATCTTTGTGAGCATCACCTAAATGAAATGAGTGCTAAGTGTTCTATTCGTTCTCATGAGAGATGAGTTCTTGTGAACCACTACTCATGACACATGGGTCAATGAGTTTGACTAAAAAAAGTACACTGTTGAATCCTTATAGAAATATCACAATTGGACTTGCTGTGGAAAATATCTCCTACTTATCAATTGATGAGCTTAAGGGGCTTTCTAATGAATGGTTCATAAGGCACAACACTTGCTGAAGGTTTTGCAAATGGGGTTGCAAGCAGAGTGGGCTTAATCATAGAGGAAAATCCGTAGTTAAGTGCGCTCGATCTGTTGTAGTACTGGGATGGGTGACTTCCCGGGAAGTCCCAGGTGCTTCAACTATGTGAGCATCACCTAGATGCAACGAGTGCTAAGTATTCCATTCATTCTCATGAGAGATGGGTTCTTGTGAACCACTACTCATGAAACATGGGTCAATGAGTTTGACCAAAAAAACTACACTGTTGAATCCTGATAGCAATATAACAATTTGACTTGCTGTGGAAAATATCTCCTACTTATTAGTTGATGAGTTTAAGGGGCTTTCTAATGAATGGTTCATAAGGCACAACACTTGCTGAAGGTTTTGCAAATCGGGTTGCAAGTAGAGTGGGCTTAACCATAGAGGAAACTCTGTAGTTAAGCGTGCTGGAGCTGGAGTAGTACTGGGATGGGTGACTTCCCGGGAAGTCCTGGTGCTTCACCTCTTTGAGCATCACCTAAATGCAATGAGTGCTAAGTGTTCCATTCATTCTCATGGGAGATGGGTTCTTGTCAACCACTACTCATGAAACATGGGTCAATGAGTTTGACCAAAAAAACTACACCGTTGAATCCTGATAGCAATATCACAAAGTATATTATGCCAAGTGCCAACTTCATTGAATGAGAGCAAACCAAAAGGTGAAGTGACTGACCTGCAACCAAACAACAAGCTCAAAGCTGAAAATCTGATCCAATCTTCTCCAAGGAACACACCCAAGAGTGTCCATTTGTTCGTTTCTCCAATCCGTATTTAAAATCTCTCTCCAATCCATTTGAAGATGAGCCAAAGGAATCACTAGATAGCTGGTTAGGAAAAAAGTAGCACTAATAAGTCTGAAATTTTTATCCTTATACCTCCAAAGGTCACCCACCTTTCTTAATAAGCTCCATTTTTTGTTGAGGATCCCAAGCATGAATACTCAACCAAGAATGATCTCCAACATAACTAGAAGTGGCATTATGGAAGATAAGGATATGGAATATATTTATTTTATATATGCAAGAGTGGAAGGATATTGAAGCTGCAAACGACTTCTATTAGCACCTATAATGCATGTAATCAATATTCATCTATGCTATTCAGAGTGAAATATAGCATTTATCATAGTTGATGGAAGCCATGCTCACCATGGGGTCTTGAAGCATTTCGTGGATGTTTATTATTGCAGTGTGAAAGTATTCCATTTGCCAGGATACCATTGTATCAGGAAGATGTGCCGATCTTATCCTCACAAAGGCACCGCTTACTAGTTTGTTTTAATTCTGGCCGACTCATATCCATCATTGCTAGCTGACTACTTTAGCTTATGTAAAAGTAATCTTGTATTTAAATGTTTTACATTGCCCAAGACAAGGTATAATGAATAGTTAATGAGCAGCAATTATAAGAATTTAAAAAACAGTGGTCAAGAATTAACAAATGATAAATGTGTGAGGCAGCGATTAATTAGAGTTTAAAAAGCTGCAATGGAAATTAAGGAAGTGTTTAATCTTAACTAAGTGTTAAAATGGTATGGTGAACTGTTGTGTCTCATGATGAGATGAAATATAAAATGGTGAAGCAAGGATTGGAGAAACAATGAAGATTATTTGAACTTGAACAGAAGTAAACAGTGAAAAAAGTATAGTCATTTTTAGTGATTAGAAGAATTTATGAAGCGGATTTGGTGAAGGAAATATAAACACGAAGCAATGTAGAATATATAAGGAAAACATTCAAAGAGAAGAAAATGATCAACATAGATACAAATAGTGAATGTTGATTGTGAAAATTAGTAGTGTGGAATACGATGTAATATCATTCGATTTTAGCAGATCTAAGAGCAGAAATATGTGTGAAAGAGAGCATTTGTGTGAAAAATGTATGATCACCCATATGTAGATTTGTGAAGAACAATAAATGAAGATTTGAGAAGAGTTCATCCAGATATAAAGAAGAGAGTTATAGCATAATTTTTAGAGAAAAGGACAATCCATCATCCGTTGTAAAGTAACATTGATAAGATGGGAATTTGAATGAGGGGTTGGTGCCTCTAAGTTTCTGAGGGGTTAGTACCTCTAGTAGGTTGAGCCTATGGAATTCGTAAGATATTATTATATAAGCAAATAATTTGCTGTGGTTTTCTCCTATAAGGTTTTCCACATAAATATTGTGTTAATGTGTTTTTCTCATGGCATGATTATTGAAATTGGGTAAATGATGCTATTTTGATTATGTCATATCCTATGTTACGCTGGGTTTCCGGGATGGGGGGATGAGGCGATGGGGAAATGGGTTTCCGGTATGAATTTATTTTCCTTGGAGTAGGGGACGATAGTGGGGACAACTATATAAAAAATAGGGAAAAATTAAAATATATAGGGAAATTTTAAATATTTGTATGAAAACATGTATAAAGAATGCTTATATACATTATATAACCTTAACATATAAAATTTGTGTTAAATAATTTAAATTGAGAGTTTACATGAGAGTGAGAGTAAAAAAAAGTATAAAAATTCAAACATTAATTTTATAGGACAGCCAGGGGACAATTTTCTGAAATTTTTTGAGTTTTCGGGATGTCCCCATTTTTGGGACGGTTCAAATTATGCCAGAAATGTGTCCCCGGGTAACACCGGTCATATCCCCTTCTCGAATTATGTAACATGCTATTACTTCCAAGCAAAAGAATAACAACTAACCGATATAAAACCATTTTAACTAACATTGAAGTTGTAAGAACAAATGGAACTAACATGCTAGTGCTGATTTTGTTTTGAACGTAATTAAATTACATTAAATTTAAAACATAAAAATACTAAGACGATTCTCAATATGCATTATCTTTTGATCAACTTGAAATTATTAAGAAGTAAGAAAAAGAGTTCTTAATGTGCATAACTAACAACATGGAATTCCATTCTGTCTTTCTTTATGTTCCACAATGTAACATTGGGGAGAAAGTACCACTGGGGCGTTTTACCACCCAACCACGGATCTATTACTGATCCTCTTTGCTCACTTCCTACTCAAAGCCGGTCCGACCCTTCGCAAGGGATGTGTTGATGTGTGTTTTATGACTCACCAAACAGTAGAACAAAATACCGAGGTATCTTATCCTCTCTTGATCAAAGTCTCGTGTAAGCTAAGATTGCAAGAAGATCATATGATGACTCCAAGGTTCCTTTTATGTCAGGTCTTGACCGTGGATAAGCTCGACAGTAAATGTGATTTGTTGATGATCACAAGAGGCCTTACGTTTTCAAGTTTGGAATGATTTCAAATCATGATGAACACATGAACTACCAAAAGATTTGCAATAAAGCTCCTTTTTTTTTGGGATTTTCTTGAGATATGCGAAAATAAAAGGGGGGGGTTAAGGGTTTAGGAATTTTAATCTACTCCTAAGGGTAGTGATAGCAACAGTCAGTACTTTGGTGGACAAATTTCTGAATAACCAAGTTTCGATTCACCAAGTTATACTACAACTATGCGAGAACCGGTGCAATCTTCAAGGGTTATGCAAAAAATTTTCATACCACCACGAACACCATCATGAAGAACAATGTACGTGAATGACAGAAGTTAAGTATATGCAGGAATGGGGTTCAGGCTAACTCTGCACAACGATTTACAATCAGTAAAACGTCAAAAGCGTGAACCAAAGGAATTCATGAAAACACCATCCTATTTTCCATTGAAATCACAACACTTCATCTAACTTTATCCAACAAATCTAAACTAAATGAGGGAATTATGAAACCAAGCAAACACTAAAACACATCAAGTATTCACCAAACTTCAATGAAAACTTTATTGTCTTAGTAGCTCCTAGCAACAATCTCAAAATCCACTGCCTTACACATGAGAAGTGAGGCCTTTATAGGTTGTCGAATACAAAGGGTGGCTCCGATCAAAACAATAACCGATGGCTCGAATCGTGCCACGTCAGCCTTAATTAGGGTTAGGGCAAGAAGAATGAATCTACATTAATACAAAAGGAATCCACTACCATAGTGGGTAATAAATATCCATTATGCATGAATGCTCAGAAGGAAAGTGGGGTGCAATAAATGACCACTATGTATGCCCACTATGCATTAAATGCATCTCTACCAAGAAGTCTACCTTTGACCTCTCTGCTTGAATGCCTTGAATCCTTCCAAAACCGCCTCTAATTCATCCACGCTGATTCCTGCTTGAATTCCAAAGCTACCATAGCTCGCTCAGATTTTCTCAAGTTGTCCTCCCATTCTGGCAGTAAATCCCGAGCAGTGTGCATGTCATTCGAGAAAGTGGAGAAGTTCTCGAAGAAATCCCTAGTGAAGAAATTCAATCTAAAGAATTCTTCCAATTTACTCTTCAGGTTGCCTATAGTTATATCATTTTCATACAACCTTTGTGACACTAGTTATGCAATAGTATTGGAGATCTCCTGTTTGATATTCTCAGCTATTCCCCTCAATCGAGTGGATTCTTTGACGAAATGTCCAAACATTTCCTTTGCCATGAGCACTGCGCCATACCATCGGGTGAAATCATATGCCCCTCCTTCCTTAATGACCCCACAGTCAACTAGCACTGTCTGGGTGTCTCCATCAACTGCTGTAATTCCACAATCATCTCATCCTGATAAATATGCTCATCCTCCCATGATTCCTCCATGCACTGAATTCAGGAAAGGATGGCTAGTGCCTTATCAGAAACTCGTACCAAGTCTTCAACATGCTTGTAGGCCTCATTCTGGATGCCCTCGATCCAAACTTCCTCTCCCTGAGCCATTCGCCTGATTCTATCTATACTCTCTACTGAATCAGTTGGAATAACCGGCGGGGGAACAAAAGATGGACCTTCTTCCCTCACTAGATGAGGTAGGCTACTGATGTAGTCACACAATGCTTTGATTTCTCCCTTATGCCTCTAGCATTTCTCTTCTAATTTCCTCATCTTGTCCTTGACTGCTTGTGCAAAATCATCAAATTCCTCCATGACCTGTGCTCGAGAAGCATGACCAAGATCAAACTCTGTTTCATGGTATTCATTCGGAGTGATTTGATCTTTTACCTTGTCCACGGTAGGTGTTGCAAGTTGTGATGACCCTATTTTTAGCAGGTTGTGGCAGTGACGTGGTCTGCTCATCATCACGACCCTCGTGAGCTGATGCAGGGTTTTGAGGGTCCCAGCTAGCAGACTTGCTATTTTTAGTAAGTCTGGACTTACTATTTTTAGTAAGTCAGTAGTCAGTTTCCACTTCTGACAGTGTAGTATTGGCAGTGGTCAATTCTCCAGATGATATTCAGTTATGTAGTTTCTTGGATTGGGGACTTACTATTTATAGTAAGTCAATATTTGGCAGTTTCCATTTTTAGCAGGGCAGTGATGAACTTGTTGGTCAGTCAGTATGGCAGGTGTCGCAGGAATTATCATCAGAATTATATTTGATTATTGCTTGTGTTAATTAATAACAATATGTTATTAATTAATATTAAGACGATATTATAATAATAATAATAATAATAATACTTTATTATTATTATAATGTTTTGGAAGTTTATATTATAAAGAGCAGTTAACTGATGATGGTTTTTTGGAAACTTTGGAGACCAAGGAGTTATAAATACAGGCTTATTTGTGAAGTTGGATATCTATCGAATATTGATTATTGAATTTGTTCTTGGGAATTGTTCCTAGTTTTTGAGCCCTAGCTGAAGGGTCAAGTTAGTTAATTGAAGACTGATTCTTCTTCATCTAATCCACAATTGATTGCTGTTGTATAATCAATTGCCTGTAATCGATTGCTGATGTATAATCGATTGTTTCATTCTTCTTTCCTATTGTCTGCCTGTGGCTGGAAAGAATTACTTCTGAATTTATGTATGCACACTGAGGGTGCGGTTTCTTCTTGAGATTTACAGAGTTGTATTGAATCGAATTATAAAATTCGATTGGCAAGTTATAGGCTGTGGTCGACTCCAATATTGCGGGTTATAGTAAGCTCGAGCTTCATAATAATACGCCACCTACAGACCAGCTGTGGGGCCAGATATTAACGGTGGATGTAATAAACAGGCTGCGGGTTAGAGGAGAGGCAGCGTGGCCATCTCAGCGTCCACGCGGGTGTCTCCAGAATACGGGGCAACTACCGGTGTTGCGTAGAGGGCCTTACAACCGCACGTGAGCATAGGGAGGGGTCGATGCAGAGCGCAACTCGGGGAAGGTGATACTCCCGCGCGCAGCAGAGTGGTGGGCAGTTCCACGGCCCACATTTTGAGCCTACTGTCAACAACAACCAACAAACCAGCATAGCGGGGGCACATATGCAGGTTCCTTTAATGTTTTCTAATTAGCGAGTAAAGAAATCATTGCTAGACAAATTGTAAGGTGACCAACAAATTAAAGAAGGAACAAATTCTGGAATTCAGGCATTGTTATCAATTTCGCATTCTTAGAATTTATGCATTTGTGTTAATTGCGAAAGTACAAGAAACAGATGGGAAATGTGTAATGTTTTACATATAAGAAGGGGTTGTGATTAATAAGACAAGGAGTTATATATATATATATATATATATATGCATATTTCCAAATCTCTTTGCAAATCAATTGATGCCATAATAGTGAATGAACTTAAAGCTTGTAGTCGAATTTGGGTAAGAGCTGAATAAAGTATTTACATTACTTGCCTGCCAACTGTTTGATAAAATGCCAAGTGTATGATTTGTACGGAAATTGGTAAAATTTAGATGGTTTACCGATGAGGCCAAGTTAGGCTCATTACAGTGGTATCAGAGCGGTTTCCTGCCAGCCTGTAGGGAAATCGAGTTCATTAATTTTATTATTATTTGAGAAGTCAATTATGGAGAGATACAGGCAGCTTAGCTTTGAGAGCCGGCGCAGCAGTACATAGAGTAATGACAGGATAGATACATTGATGGAGAGACTTAGACTTCATCAGTAGAGGTTGGCGGACAGTTTGTCAGATCCAGAGATAGTGGATAGGGCAGCCAGGTACATGGTTTTTGTTTTCCGTAGGCTGTCATCGAGATTGCAGGGTAGGAAGCTTGAGCTTTCCCCGACGGGTGTCCGAGATGTAGATCCACCAGTATATAGTACGACACCTACTCTTGTACCTGATGATAGATAGGTGGACGTGCCAGTACCAGTGGTAGACTGTAGGACTGAGCTTCAGCAGGTTGAGTCTTTCCGTGTAGTTGCTGCAGTGGATGCAGATACAGTTGATGCAGTAGTTGCCTCTGATGGTCCAGTTTCTCTTGAGGATGGACTTGTTATCGGAGATGTATATATCAGCTGTCGTAGTGTAGCACCGGAGTGAGAGGCAGCACACCTCTCAGATAGGGTAGGCGAGAGCCAGGAGCTATCTTGTTGTAGTGTGGATGACGTTGTGATACGTCAGGAGATGACGATTGCAGTAGATGTCAACACCACACCCGATTGTATTATCGAGTCAGACAGTGACTCTAGTTCAGATTTATGGGAGTATACCACCTTTGAGGATTGCCTTGAGAGGATGGAGACAGAGTGTATAGATCGGGATAGCAGCAGTCATGTGATGGAGCTGGTACAAGAGTTGCCAGTTTCCTCTTGTATAAGGGATGTGAGTACGGAGGCCATATGTGATGATGCTAGTACTAAGTTCGAGACAGTAGATACGGACTCAGGCCAGCATGACCCAGATTCAGGGGTTAATACAGAGTCAGTTGAGGTTCCTTCAGGGACACCTGAAGAAGTAGAGTCGTTTCTAGCATCTGGGGTTGCTTCAGATACCTCTTATGTGACTCCTGAGGATGACTCCACCAGTAGTGTGTCATGTCTGCAGCAGACCCTGGGAGAGGACCCCGAGTTACTGGAGAGTACAGATCGGTCCCAGGATCTGGATTACCCAGAGGTTACAGAGGATGAGGCAGCTGAGAGTGTTGAGGAGAGATTCTATAGCAGCTTCTTCATGTACAAAGGAGTTCGACGGAGACGTGTCAGATGCTGATACTCCGTTGGAGGACATGAGCTCAGCTATCAGCTCACAGAGCTTAGTGGACAGTTCACTGGGAGATAGTGTCGTTGAGAGGAGTACCTTGGATGCCACATCTATTTGCAGTATGGACAGCATGCCAGAGGTGTTGCATAGAGGACCGACCATTCATAGTCATCATGTGACTAGTCAGTTGAGAGTTAGCGAGCGTGATATTGCTACCACAGTTGAACATTTTGAGGCTGCTCGGCAACTGCTAGCTGTTCATGGATGGGGTTCTCCTATGGATGATGAGCTTGGTGGTTGTTACTTGGCCCTTGCAGAGATTCATTCATTACGGGAGGCTGTCAGGATTCTGAGACGAGATTACCTTCAGTTGGTAGCCGATCGTGATCACCTTGTAGAGTGGGGAAGCACAACTTATGAGGCACTCTTGGATAGAGAGGATGAGGTGAGTGAGCTTACTCGGGAGCTCACGACGACTTTAGTGGATTTAGAGAGCACTCACTTGGCTCTCTAGGAGTCTCAGGCTTAGTTAGCAGAGGTCACTGTGGAACTGGAGTAGCTTCAGTCTACACCCGCACCCGATCCCGATCCTGTACAGTTACATATTGTGGTGTCTGGTGATCTGATGATGTCCACAGTTGGGGTTGTGGGACGTGATGGTGTTGAGGATACATCCCCTCTTGATTTCTGCATTGGAGGTACAGGTTCACCTCCATCGGATTTTTGTGCAGTTGAGTTAGACACTGCAGTAGAGGGTTGTAGAGTGCCGGACCTTGGGATGGATATTCCAGTTGGTAGCAGTACGTCAGGTGATACAGTACAGGACGTTGCAGGCAGTGCAGTGGACCAGTCAGCATTTTGTGTTCTTGTTCATGACACTACTCCTTTGATTGCTCAGCGAGGAGGCATGGTATCACCTGAGTCGGTTATTGGGGAGCGCATAGCTGGTGATGTTAGGCAGTTGGCGACGTCACAGTCACCCGATGACCAGTTATGGTACCGAGGGGAGCAGTTGGATGCTACCTCCTATAGATGTTACTGCCCAAAGTCATTTTTGGATCACCTTCTTGAGAGTTCAAAAATTCGTGAGGGATCTTACCGAGCTTCTGAGGGTGTTCTCATCCGGGGTACAGGCACAATCCGGCGTTTGGTGAGAAAGATTGTAGGTACCTTGACTACGATGCTCCTTCACAGAGAGTTTGAGGTTGGGTTTGTTGAGAGGGTCACCCAGGATCCGGTCCAACCTAGTTTGCAGAGGTCGAGCTTGGAGCCATCCTTGGGTTCACGACTAGGGAATGATGAGCCCTTGACTGAGAGCGGAGCCTTTTATCATCATTACATGGTGAGGAGTGCTCATTATTTCTCCTACGATCCTCATGTCGATGAGTTGATGGCACGTAGATGTGGATTGGCTCCTAGTCCTTATCATCCGTTATGGGATGGGCTCTCGCCATCAGCAGTTGATGGAATTTTTGGCTGCAAGTTAGTAGTGGGAGACTTGGAGAGTTGCTGTGACTACAGTGATCATTTAGAGGGCGGATACCCACGCCTAGGGACAGTTTGGTACAGAGGTAGTCATCAGTGTTGTGCAGAGGATCTACACACTTAGTGCAGATTTGTTGGGTGTGCTGGGGGAGTTTAGTATATCGGGGATCCGAGTCCCCCATACCTCTTGGTTTTTGATGATCCTGAAGTTCACTTCTTTCGGGATCCGGGTAGAGACAGATTCAGTACAGGAGTTTGGGTGATGCTACAAGAACCTGCAGTTTTTGCCAGTAGCAGGGTATACTTTTTTCTGTGGGACCCAGGTGGATTGTGATGTTCTTTGTTCCGGTGATTGCTTGAGGACAAGCAATCTTGGGGAGGGTGGACTGTGATGACCCTATGTTTAGCAGGTTGTGGCAGTGACGTGGTCAACTCATCATCATGACCCTCGTGAGCTGATGCAAGGTTTTGAGGGTCCCATCTAGCAGACTTGCTATTTTTAGTAAGTTTGGACTTACTATTTTTAGTAAGTCTGGACTTACTATTTTTAGTAAGTCAGTAGTCAGTTTCCACTTCTGACAGGGCAGTATTGGCAGTGGTCAATTCTCCAGACGATATTTAGTTATGCAGTTTCTTGGATTGGGGACTTACTATTTATAGTAAGTCTATATTTGGCAGTTGCCATTTTTAGCAGGGCAGTGATGAACTTGTTGGTCAGTCAGTATGGCAGGTGTCGCAGGAATTATCATCAGAATTATATTTGATTATTGCTTGTGTTAATTAATAACAATATGTTATTAATTAATATTAAGACGATATTATAATAATAATAATAATAATAATACTTTATTATTATTATAATGTTTTGGAAGTTTATATTATAAAGAGCAGTTAACTGATGATGGTTTT
This sequence comes from Thuja plicata, assembly GCA_018584345.1. Taxonomy (NCBI): domain Eukaryota; kingdom Viridiplantae; phylum Streptophyta; class Pinopsida; order Cupressales; family Cupressaceae; genus Thuja; species Thuja plicata. Next base: position 915,749 of record MU225762.1, read on the forward strand.
TTGGAAACTTTGGAGACCAAGGAGTTATAAATACAGGCTTATTTGTGAAGTTGGATATCTATCGAATATTGATTATTGAATTTGTTCTTGGGAATTGTTCCTAGTTTTTGAGCCCTAGCTGAAGGGTCAAGTTAGTTAATTGAAGACTGATTCTTCTTCATCTAATCCACAATTGATTGCTGTTGTATAATCAATTGCCTGTAATCGATTGCTGATGTATAATCGATTGTTTCATTCTTCTTTCCTATTGTCTGCCTGTGGCTGGAAAGAATTACTTCTGAATTTATGTATGCACACTGAGGGTGCGGTTTCTTCTTGAGATTTACAGAGTTGTATTGAATCGAATTATAAAATTCGATTGGCAAGTTATAGGCTGTGGTCGACTCCAATATTGCGGGTTATAGTAAGCTCGAGCTTCATAATAATACGCCACCTACAGACCAGCTGTGGGGCCAGATATTAACGGTGGATGTAATAAACAGGCTGCGGGTTAGAGGAGAGGCAGCGTGGCCATCTCAGCGTCCACGCGGGTGTCTCCAGAATACGGGGCAACTACCGGTGTTGCGTAGAGGGCCTTACAACCGCACGTGAGCATAGGGAGGGGTCGATGCAGAGCGCAACTCGGGGAAGGTGATACTCCCGCGCGCAGCAGAGTGGTGGGCAGTTCCACGGCCCACATTTTGAGCCTACTGTCAACAACAACCAACAAACCAGCATAGCGGGGGCACATATGCAGGTTCCTTTAATGTTTTCTAATTAGCGAGTAAAGAAATCATTGCTAGACAAATTGTAAGGTGACCAACAAATTAAAGAAGGAACAAATTCTGGAATTCAGGCATTGTTATCAATTTCGCATTCTTAGAATTTATGCATTTGTGTTAATTGCGAAAGTACAAGAAACAGATGGGAAATGTGTAATGTTTTACATATAAGAAGGGGTTGTGATTAATAAGACAAGGAGTTATATATATATGCATATTTCCAAATCTCTTTGCAAATCAATTGATGCCATAATAGCGAATGGACTTAAAGCTTGTAGTCGAATTTGGGTAAGAGCTGAATAAATTATTTACATTACTTGCCTGCCAACTGTTTGATAAAATGCTAAGTGTATGATTTGTACAGAAATTGGTAAAATTTAGATGGTTTACTGATGAGGCCAAGTTAGGCTCATCACACAAGTTGAAGGGTTTTGGATCCATATTCCCCTCTGAAAACCTTTGCAAACTTCTTAGCTTTCCCTTTCTCCTATGATTGGTTGACTCTGTTCATGATTTCCTGCAATTCGACTGCCGGGTCAACCTCCTTCTCCTGACTTCTTTGTAGCCTCTGCTTCACCCATTCTGGAACGATGACGCCCTGATCTTTCTGTACTGCCAACTGCTCTTGTCCCTGCACTGCTCTTGTATCGATTTCCTCAGCTCTAGGAGTTTCTGCCATCACCTCCAACCTCCGGAGCTGGTGTCTTTGTGGTGGGAATCTCTTCTTCTGCTGTAGGAACCTCTTCCTCTATTATCTTTCTAAAAAACACACCAAGACTTTCTTCGGTGGTAACAGCCTGTTCCCTACTTCTTCCTGGCGCAAACCCCTCATTGGCATTGATACTCAATCTATCATGTATCGACCTTGTCATGTGTTGCTCTCCTTGTTCTGTTCTTCTTATGTTTGTTTCTACTTCCTGCCTGGCAAAAGTGCCTATCTCCTGCACACTTGGAGTCCGGCTAAGTGAGGATGGCACATCCTCGGATCTCGGTCTCTTCTGCTGTTGTTCTTCAACATGAAGATCCAACCTCCTCTTCGCATGTTTCCTGAGTTTGGGAGGCTGAATGGCGAGTAACATTTCGTGCTCTTGGGCTTGATGGATAGGCTTGAGACACCTTGTATGATCTCCCATGGTACTTTATAATGTGGATGTATTGTTGGGAAAGCCTTAAGAGAATTCCTCATGCACATTATGATGAATACATATAAGGGATGCAAGTAGCACCTAAGTTGTATTCTAGTAGTGGTAACCCCGAGTGGGGATGGGAGGCTGAATGGTGTGGGTCATTCCGTACTCTTGGGCTTGATGGAAAGGAATAAGCTCGAGGTGCCTTACATGTTTTTCCAAGGAGCTCCATCAATTAAATTAGTTATATCATAGGATTGAGTTAATATTCCTAACCCTAGTAGGAAATATATGTTTTATGGATTATGTTTCAATGATTAACTAACATAATCGTAGGGTCTCAACCAGGATCTATCTTATTCCACAATTGGTAAATGATATTGCCAACTCTATCTCATTTCCTTCTTTACTTGGAATTGTAATTTTAGGGCAAAAACTAGGGTATTGGAAAAGGGCACATTACAAATTGATAAAGTTTACCCCCAACCCCACTCCCCCAATGTGATATCCCCTTCCGGAAATAAAATATAAAATATAATAAAACTAAATATCAAATAAATAATAAATAAGATATAATGTAACAATTATATTTTAAGATTAAATAATAAATAATATAACAATGATATTTTAATACTAATTATATATATAATGAATATTCATTGTAAACGATAATAGTGAATATATTATTACTTACAAACATATTAATAAAACAAAATAGCATAACATGGTCAACTATGGTGAGTAGTCAACCAGTAATTAAAACAACACAACTAATTATTCTTACAAACTAAGCAACCATTATCAAGGGTTGCGTCAATAGAGGACACTTGGGAAGGGAGTATAAAATGGGTATGAACTCCATTCATGAGGCACGAAGGAGAATACGAGGGGAATAAACAATTAAAACACATTCCATAGCGAATAGGGATGATCACAAGAGTAGTTAGATACGAACAAGGGAAGGAGAAAATAAGAATACGAGGAATAGAATATAATGCTTGATAAGTTAGAGTCTATATATTCTTGAGGCATCATCTCGTTGATTACATGCATTGTAGTATCGACGGAAGTCTCTATGCAAACCATAGACTCCATACTATTGGTATGGTCGATGATACCAATATACACATCAACAGTTGATGTTTGGTCTCCGATCTAAGTACCCAACAAACAATGATGTGTATTGGGGGAAAAGAATAAGAAAAAGAATTAGAAATTGCAGACATAGTTCTACAACAGCAAGCATCAAGTTGTAAGACAAAGCACTACTATTATATTCATTAATTCAGATTCCCATCTCAGGTATGTATATCGACCTGAACTCTTATTAAACATAGTTAATAACTGCAATCCTCAGATATGCAGGCTAAGCTTAATATTAATTTTAGTACCTAAGGAGAGATCATAAATGTACTCAGAGAGAGGCTAGAGTAAATTCCAGCCCATAGACCATTCCCAAGATAGGGTGGGGATCAACAACCCCGAGCGCCTTGAGGGCATCGTACCAAGAAAGGCTTAAGGGCGTGATCTGTAAACTTTGAGGGAAAGCCTACTGAGGATTGGTGTCCAAGCAATCTAGTTATAATAATAAGATTAGCATGGATCTCTTGTTTAGTAGATATAAATAGTTTCCTTGATTTCATTATAATAGCATAAGTTAACAATAAGCCTTAAGCATAATCAATTCAATATGCATATTAATATAGGATAATTCGTGTTAACTATGAGACATTACAAATGGTATCAGAGCTATGATCCTGCCATCCTGTAAGGTAATGATAAACATGAGATCATTTTAGTGAATGAAAATGAATCTAAATATATTAGAAACAAATTATATTATGAATAGACTATAGTCGTGATTGCGTTGTTGATAATCTCGTAATCAATTGGATTAAATAGAGGAAACAAGTTGGGAATTGCAGTTCACTGGTTCCCCCAAGCTAAGTAGGCCATCCAAAGGGATGGAATTGTCATAGTGGGACATTCCTGCCTCTTGTGGGCCAAGATGTGAGTTGTCATAATGGGACGGTGCACGCTCTTGGGCTTAGTTGGGCAGAGCAGTTTACAGGCACCCTCTAAAGGCTTTCCTACCAAGCTAAATCATGGTTGATCATGAAAGATGCATTTAGCATTCTTTGATTTTTGATTAGTAAGAATGAATCTAGTAATGTGTTATGTGTATACTTTGTGTCTTTATGCATCAATGTGTATGCTTCATGTCTTCATGCATCAATGTGTATGCTTCCCATCTTTATGCATTAATGTGTTTGCTTCGTGTCTACTTCGTGTCTTCGTACATTCACGCATATATTTCATATTTTCAAATAAATTGATCTCATTGGCACCATTATGGCCTTAGGGATAACGCCTAACTGCATTGGTTAATGTCAAAGTTGCGTAATGGAAGCTACTCACATTGAAAGATTTATATAAAATTGGAATTGCTTGAGGACAAGCAATTTTGGGGAGGGTAGGATTGTGATATCCCCTTCTAGAAATAAAATATAAAATATAATAAAACTAAATATCAAATAAATAATAAATAAGATATAACGTAATAATTATATTTTAAGATTAAATAATAAATAATATAACAATGATATTTTAATTCCAAATATATATAATGTATATTCATTGTTAACGATAATAGTGAATATATTTTTATTTACAAACATATTAATAAAACAAAATTGCATAACATGGTCAACTATGGTGAGTAGTCAACCAATAAGTAAAACGACACAACTAATTATTATTACAAACTAAGTGACCATTATCAAGGGTCGTGTCAATAGAGGACACGTGGGAAGGGAGTATAAAATGGGTATGAATTCCATTCATGAGGCACAGAGGAGAATACAAGGGGAATAAACAATTAAAACACATTCCATAGGGAATAGGGATGATCACAAGAGTAGTTAGATACGAACAAGGGAAGGAGAAAATAAGAATATGAGGAATAGAATATAATGCTTGATAAGCCAGAGTCTATATATTCCTGCAACATCATCTCGTTGATTACATGCATTGTAGTATATCGATGAAAGTCTCTATGCAAACCACAAACTCTCTATACTATTGGTATGGTCAGCAATACCAATATACACGTCAACAGTTGACTTTTGGTCTCCGGTCTAAGTACTTCGCAAACAACGATGGGTATTGGGGGGAAAGAATAAGAAAAAGAATTACAAATTGCAGACATAGTTCTGAAACAACGAGCATCAGGCTGTAAGACATAGCACTACTATTATATTCATTAATTCAGATTCCCATCTCAGGTATGTATATCAACCGAAACTCTTATTAAACATAGTTAATAACGACAATCCTCATATATACAGGCTAAGCTTAATATTAATTTTAGTACCTAAGGAGAGATCATAAATGGACTCAAAGAGAGGCTAGAGTAAATTCCAGCACATAGGCCATTCCCAAGATAGGGCAGGGATCAACGACCCTGAGTGCCTTGAGGGCATTGTACCAAGAAAGGCTTAAGGGCATGATCTGTAAACTTTGAGGGAAAGCCTATTGAGGATTGGTATCCAAGCAATTTGGTTACATCAAAGCATCCCTCTCAGGCTAAAATAATAATAAGATTAGCATGGATCTCTTGTTTAGTAGATATAAATAGTTTCCTTGGATCTCTTGGTTAGTAGATATAAATAGTTTCCTTGATTTCATTATAATAGCATAAGTTAACAATAAGCCTTAAGAAAAATCAATTCAATATGCATATTAATATAGGATAATTCATGTTAACTAGGGGACATTACACCCAATATAACCGCCTGCTCATCACTATGTGCAACATAGCTCTAAGGATTGGTTTATTTATGTAGCTTTCCATTCCTCCTTGGTCTAGTGCTGCTTCTTTATCTTCACTCATGTTTTCCATTGACACGCCTCTTCTCTATGTTGTCTCTATTGCATGCAGTCTAGTTGCCATTGCTCTTCGCATATCTGTTCTGTCAACATTTCTTTGACCTCTTGGTTTGCTTCTATAAGCCACATCTTCTATTTCAGTTCTTTGCAGTCACATGATCCTCACACCTACAAGAATTCTTATAAAGCTTTCCAAGAGTGACTCCTACTTTGACAACCTAGTGAACTTAATCAGCTCTGATCCTACTTGATATTGTCAAGACCTAGTGTTAAGTAAAAGGTAGCTAAGGCTTTGTAACTCCACACACAAAACATTTCACGACAATAGCAAGGAATGCAAGAGACTTTTATTTTTGATCGGTAAGAGGCCGAGGCCATATAATTTATTAATTAATATGTTTTTTAAAAGTACACCTCCATTCGGTGCGGGCAATGGTAGGAAAGAACGGAGGGAAGAAAACCTCCAATCTAGCCCGGAACAGTCCAGAAATTTAAAATACAATTCGCAAAAGTGTTTGCGATTTTAGAGGGCATACCCTTCTATACAAAACAAAATCTTCCCTTTTTGGGGTATCTTTTAAGATTTAATTGTTACATTTATAATTACATTTTCTGCTCCTTGTTCAATTCTTTCTGGATTTTCCAAAGAGAAACCTCTGATGTATCCACCGTGTTGGACTATTAATGAGATGTCATGCTCATTAGGACGTATTCGTGGATAAAACCTGATTCCTTTCGCAGATGAAAATGCTCAATCATTACCTGTCATTAACTCAAAACCTTTTGCTAAGATCCTTGTTAGAATTTCCTTATAATTATTCAATAAGTACTAACTATATTACTTATTAGCCTAGAAAAATCACAAAGATTCCTGGTCTTATCGATACATCACTACAATTTGATATTTCTAGTCTCATTTAAAGATCATTACTTAGTGCTAAATTTATAATTAAAATATACAATTTGATTCATAATTCTTTTTAAATCAATAATTTAAGTTAATCTTACTTATTCAGCCATACCATGCTCAATTGAATACTTGTCTTGCCTAACTATCCAATTAGAGAATGATTAAACTAAATTGATTATCATACGAGTAATTTGACCATATCTTATTAGCAATGTCTAGATGGATCTTTTATATACGTACTATGTCCGCCTGTATGAAAATATTAATTTAACTCCTTTATACTAAGGTCCTTGTTAGCCATATATAAAAATTCAAATAGTTGAGCTACTAAAGAAACACTCAACTTAAACTTCATTAAAATGCGGGACGCCAAAAGTTTAGGGAAAAGAAGAGACAAAGGGAAAAGAAGACTGACAATTGAAATTCCTGTCCCAATATTGAAAGCAGAGCCAAAAATGTCTAACACAAAAGGCATTATTGTAATCCATAGTTAGTTCTTTCCTTGTTGTTTATTAGCTTAGAGAATTTCATCTTACAATATCTTTAAATATTTCAGTGAATTGATTCTCATCTGCTCTAGAATGGGCTAGGGCATCTGCTTCTTTATTGCCTTCTCTATAGATATGTTTTACTTCATAATTCGGGATATCTTTCAGAACTTCAATAACTTCTTCCAATTTGGAGTTTAGTTTCCAATTAGGAGTATTCTTTGTTCGGATTGCATTACTAATGATTTGGGAGTCTCCTTCTATCTCAAGTTTAGTAATCTCAATTCTCTTACACAGTGTTAAACCCTCTAGCGCTGCATAGCATTCTACCATATTATTGGTTGTGGGGTCAATGGTTTTGGTGCATTTAGTGATGACTTTTCCATTCCAATCATGGATTATACATCCAGTTCCAGCAACTCCTGGGTTCCCTCTTGAGGCCCCATCAAAATTTAATTTGTACCATCCAAATTTCGAGGCTTGCCACTTACAATTTTCTCTTTCCTTTCTACTAGTGGCTCCTCCTTTACCATATAGGGGTGGGATGGTAAGATTCTGCCATTTCTTTTTGATCAAATTGTCCCAGAATGAAAAGGAGTATTCAAAGTTTGTGGATTTTCAGAGTCTATTATTGACAAGCTCCACCAAGTAGGCTTCAATTTTATTAATCAATGCGATTGACTCCATTTTTTGATTATCAAAGACTTTTCTATTACGTTCTTTCCACAGTTCCCATACCGCTATAGATGGGGCTGACATCCAGATATCCTTATATAGAGTAGATTGGTTTAGAAGAGGCCATGTTCTTAGAAAATCTACTATATCCAGGAGCAAAGCCGAGCTCCATCCTAAGCTCCCCCTTAACCAATCCGAGCATTCTTTAGCAAATGGGCAGTTTAGTAATAAGTGATCTACAGTTTCCTCTTGCTTTTCACATAAGGGACATCTAGATGCTCCTTCAAAGCCTAACTTTCTGAATCTATCGACAGTCAATATTCTTTTTTGCAAGGCAGCCTAGAGAAACATACCTGCCTTAGGAAGGCATGCTTTATTCCAACAAAGATTCAGGGGAATGTCTAGTGAGTCCAAATTATGATCTTTAATGATAGCCTGATATCTGTTTTTAACTCTGTAGACTCCATTGTTTGAACCTATCCATTTAAGTCTATCTCTTCTATTTTTAAGGGAGATGGATCTTTCTTTGAGAATCTCTCTTAGTTTCTGTTTTTCTATTGGATCCATCTGTATAGTTTTGAGGTCCTTCCAATGAGGGGGTTACCGCATTATCTGAAGAGATATAATCCTTAACTCGATTACCCCAGGATCTGATCATAATGTCTTTTGTTGCTTGGGAGATCCCCATCTTATCCATGGAACTATGCCCTCTCCAAGAGTCCTCCCAGAATAGGGCTTCCTCACCATTACCAATATCCCATGTTAATCCCTTATTAATGATTTCTTTGTTGTCCACAATGAAGTTCCATATCCGAGATCCTTTAACATGATTTTTGGATCTAAAGATGTTGATAGGATCCACATTTGGGATGTATTTATTGAGGAGAATAGAAGCCCATTTACTATTAGTCTCATGCATAAGTCGCCAAACTAACTTAGCTCCGAGACCCGTATTTTGCCATTGAAGATTCTTGACACCAAGGCCTCTCAGAGATGTTGGTTTACAAATATTATCCCATTTGATTAATGCTATCTTTTTATGCTCCAATGGACCTTGCCAAAAGATGTCTCTAAGATGTTTGTCTATACTTGACTTAATGTTACTAGGTAAGGGGAGGATAGACATCTAGTATGTTGGGATTGCTGATAGGTCAGATTTAATCATAGTTATTGTTAATGTTTGTAGCTTAAATTGTATGATCATTAGAATACATATAATATATGTTGATTAATAATAATATAATATATATGTTATATTATTATTAATCATATGAAATTTAATATCAAATATTAAATTATTAAATTATTAAATTATTCTTAATTAATAATTGATTGATGAAAAATTATAAGATTGATTAAATTATAATTAATGGGAAGAGGCATTTCCTTTCTTATAAATAATAATGAATAGACATGTCCCATGAAGGGACATGTCTCTCCTATTGTCATTCCCAATATAAATGAAAGAGAGATTGTTGCATTTGGAAAATACATACAACATATAGTGTTATTACATTTGCAGCTATCCTAAAAACTTAACAGTTATTTTGCCCGCTTTAGTAAGCCACTTTCCTTACTAATTTCTTTTTTGTTTTGAATCTTAGTTACAATTGAATCCCACAATTTGGTACTGCGAACACCTTTATCAATGGGAATCCCTAGATATTTACATGGAAAGTTACCAATATTATAACCTAGGATATGCCATATTTGTCTTGCTTTTGCAAGGGGGGTGTAAAGAAAAAAGACTTTCGATTTATTAGGATTTACTCTTTGCGTTGATGCCTTCATATAGACTGAAAGTATATCTTTAAAGGCTTTAGCTTCGTTCTTAGTACTACATCCAGGAAGTATCGTATCATCAACGAATTGTTGATGAGTTATGTTTGGTACATTGTTGGTGACTTCAATACCTGCAATCTTACCTTCTTGGTGAGCTTTGGTAATGGATCTACCTAAGGCCTCTACCATAGTAACAAAGAGAAAAGGGAAAATGGGATCTTCTTGTCTTATCCCCCAAGTTATGTCAAAGAAACCTTCGAGCGTACCATTAATAAGCAAAGAAATTTTTGGAGAGGAAATGCAATTAAAAATGAGGTTTATCCATTGTTTGGAAAAACCGAAGACTTCCATACATTTGCATAAGAATCTCCAATCAACTTTATCATAAGCTTTTTGGATATCTAACTTGATAAGCATACATGGTTCTTTATTAGTTTGCACCGTATGTATAATCTCTTGAGCTATTATGATTCCATTGAGGATTGATCTCTTTGGTACAAACCCTGTTTGCTCTTCAGAAATTATATGAGGGAGTAATACTTTCAATTTGTTGGCTAAAGTTTTAGAGAGAATTTTATAAATAGTGTTACAAAGAGCTATAGGGCGAAAACCTCCAAGTTCCTCATAATCAACTTTTTTAGGGATAAGGGCAAAAAAGGTATTGTTAATTTCTGTTAACAAGGAACCTGAATTTCTAGTCGTCTCCACCGCTTTTCAAATATCTTTCCCTAAGAAGTGCCAACATTTTTGGAAGAAGCCTGCCTAGAAACCATTCGGTCCTGGAGATTTATCAGGATGTAGTTGAAAGAGCGCAGTCTTAACCTCTTCAATAGAGAATTTACTGTTTAGCCATTTATTTTCATTATCAGTTATTAATTTTGGGATGGAGGATAATAATTCACTTGGAGAAGCTAGATCTGCATAATCAAAGTTATTAAGTAGAGCTTTATAGTAGTTCACAAATTCAGACGAAATTAAAACTGGATTTTCCACTAAAGTCCCATTAGCATCTTTGATTTTAGTAATCCGGTTAATATTTCTTCTATTTTTAACACTATTGTGAATTTTTTTTGTGTTGTTATCTCCTTTAGAAAACCACGTTTCTTTGGATTTTTGTTTCCAGTATATCTCTTCTTTCATTAAAATTTCAGCATGTTTTGCCATTAGTTCTTTCTCTTTGTTGTAACTGCTTTCATTCATTCCATTCTTTTTTACTTCGCTGTTTAATATTTCAATTTCATTTTCAATTTTAAGTTTGTTTTCAAAGATGTTATTGAAGTTTTCACTATTCCATCCTAGAATTTTACGTTTAAGAGTTTTCAGCTTAGATACAAAACAATACTTTTTGGATCCATCAACCTTAGTTTGATTCCACCATTGTTCCAAAAGTTGCATAAAATTGTTATCTTGAAACCACATAAACTCAAATTTGAAGGGATTTCTGGAGGGTTTTACTTCCTCAGCAATGCTTAATCTTACTGGGAAATGATCTGACCCTGCGTTGGTTAATATTTCTGCAGATAAGATATGATCGAAGGAACCCATATCACCTTTAAATAGGAAGCGGTCCAATCTTTCAGCTAGTTGACTAAATCCTGTCCTTAGATTATTCCAAGTGAATAGACCATTTGTGGTTATGATATCTATCAGGTGATTGTTGAGATACCATTGGCTGAAAGCCTTATGGGATTGAGATACATATTGGGAACCCCCATATTTTTCTTTACATTCCTAAATTGCATTAAAATCACCTCCTAATATATGATGCTCATTATGATTATTGGATAGTTGATTCTCAAGTTCTTTACATAATTCTTTTTTGTCATTAGTGTTATTAGGACCATATATGTTAAAGATATTAAATTTAAGGATGCTTTTAATGCTTTTAAATGTTCCTAACATCCAATTTCGCTGATTAGAGATTTTCTCAAACTCGATTTTCCTAGGTTCGCAAATAATCGCCAATACCCCTGATGCCCCTTCTGATTGGATGATTTCAGTTTTCCAAATTCCTAGCTTTTGACTAAATTTCTTACCTTCCTCCATATTTAATTTTATTGCCTGTATCAATATAATTTCTGATTCAAATACTTTTAAGTTTCTTTTTAACAATCTTTGTTTGTTAGGGGCATTGAGGTCCCTAACATTCCACGTAGTGATTTTCATTGCGCTGTGGGAAGGAACCTCCCCTTCCTTGCATAGAGAATGTCAGTGAGCTTTGTTTGATTATCTGCTTTTCCATCCTGAATCCTTCATTGGTTGACTTTCTGCCTCTTTTCTTTTTTTGTATTGGAATAATTGGGCTTATAAGACCATCTATGGTTGATGCAATTCCCAGCAGCCTATCTGAATTGGTGATACCATTAAGACATTCTGTCAGCTCTTTAGTATCTTCCATTATGTTTTCTTCTTGGATACATTCATTTCTAATTTATTTGATTATATTAGTTACTACTAAATCCTTTTCCTGATTACATATATCTTGTCCTTGCTGCTTCAAATTGTTTTGATCTGAATTTAGTCCATCTTCTGCATCCATAATACCTCTACCATATTCTTCTATTAATGTTTCTGAAGTAATTGGAACCCCCATAGTACTAAAAACCGCTTCCATTTCTATTGGAATTGCACAATTAGCCTCTGCATTAGTCTTCATTTGCTCTGTTACTCCTTTATTCTCTATACTATTAAAACCATTTCCCTCATTTTTATGCCACTGTACTAGTTCTTCAGCGATCTCATTTTGAACTTCTTTGAGATCTATCATCATTCTCCCTACCAATACCATATTTTGCTCAATATTATGTACTAATTCTGCTCGACTTAGGAGGTTTTTGTTTATGGGACCATTAAGCATCTCAACAAGATCTGCTCTATCCTGGATTATTTTTTCCTCATAGTCCATTCTAAATTCGGGTTTCAGAAATTCTAGGCAGATCACATATGTTTCTTCTAAACTTTGAATAGTTACTGGTTTAAGGATCTTACAATTTAAGTCCATATTAACAATCATAGTACAATCTGATTGAGGGAAATTTGTTTCTACCAGACGCACATACTCTCCTATACAATTACCTATAGCCTTATAAGTTTCTATATTAATTAATTCTACAGGAATGCCTGGAATGTATATAGCTCTATCTACCTTCATATTTTTAAGCGTTGCAGGATTAAAATTTAGCTGCCATTCTAAAAAAGTGAAATTGCATCCTTTGAATCTAGGATTTTGTGTAAAAAAGAATTTCTAATATCTTCATTTTTGCATTTTAAGAATAGGAAACCCTCAAGAGAGAATAACTATACTTGATCTTCGAAGGTTTGTTTAAACCATTCTGCAATTTCCTTTGTAGGTCTACCAATACCGTTCCACCTAGCGAAAACCTTATTTTTTTTACAGATATCTGCTACTCTTTCTGAGTAGCCCTTCTCATATCTCGGACTGATCTTTGTTAAGAATTCAGAAGAATCTTCATCAGTAGTTTTTATTGGCATGTTACCATTTTCTTTTTGTGAAGTTGCTGGAATCGGAGGCCAATCACACTTTTCCCGTTTTTGCCCTAACTCCGAATCTTCTCTCCTTTTGTGAGGTGGTGTATATATATTTGCCTTTTTGTGATGTGATGAAAGGTTCGGGATCGGCTTCATGCTTCCTTCCATGTCTATCTTAGCTGGAGAAGAGGGTTTTCCAGTGGTCCCACGTTAATGTGGCGGAGTATATGGAGAAATGCTTTGATCATATTTCTGGTTATCATTCAAGAAGGAATGGAGGGGGGTGAATCTATTGGGTAAAGGAAAATCAAGAGCTATGGATTTTGTTCCTGGGAGACTTCTTCTCTTATTTAGCTTCCGCAGTGCGACCTTAATCCAGCCATTGTTGTTCTGTTGAAATGTCTTATGTGAAGAGCCATCTTGGAGGAGGAGATCTGATCTAGGGCATCCTTTTCCTCCGAACCTTCCTCTTCCACTCTCTACCAAAGGAGTGCCCTCAGAGCCATGAACCGTATTCCTCCAGATGGTCAGAGTCCTTTGCGCCCTTAATGATGGTATTCGCGCATATCGAGTTGCAGCGAAAAAAATTATTTGATTCTGTATGCTTGCCAAACTAAAAACTTTATGCGAATAGCAGAGCTCATTAGGCAGAGCCATTTTTTTTAAATTTTTGGGTCAACTCAGCCTCATTATTACTGCATTCACGATTTTTATTTTGATTGTATGACGATTTCGATATATTGGCAGGTATGGTAGAAGCTCAGGTTGATCCCTGCGTGTATCCCTGCACTGCCAATTTTGAATGTGTCGGTGGTCCCTTTCTTCAATTCTGAGTCCCCAATCCTCCAATTTATATTCACAAATTTTGAAATTTCCTTTTAACGAACAAATTGGATTTAAATGAGGATCACAATCAAGATTTTCAATTGCAATCAACCTCAATTATTTCATGTGACTGGAGGTTCCTAGTTTGGGATAATTACTGCTAAATTCTGATGGAGTTCACTGTTTACTTTGATGGCAATTCACCACCCTATCTGTAGAAAATCGCTGCCTGATTATGGAAAGAATTTGCTGCTTACTCTGATGTAATTTCGCTGCCCATTCAAGGAAGTATCACTGCTTATTTAGGACGAAATTTGCTGGAATGCAAGACTCTTAAAGAATAACTTAAATTTACATTAAATTTATTTTAGAGATCAGACACACCCTAGCAATAAGTTGGTACAATGAACTTTGAAAATGTGAACCAAAATTTGAATTTCAACTTAAAGGTACATAGCTCAGCTACAATTACCGAGATCAACTTGTAAGATTTAGCTTCCAACAACTTTGACTCTATCTTGACATCACAGTCCCGTGATGGTCAGCAAGAAAATGATTTCCAACTCTGTACTCCCATGGCTCCTATTTTCTTGTACCTTCTTTTCCCTCTTTACATACTTATTTCTACAGGAAAACAACACCTAGAACTTGCCATCAGCGATAATGCTGCCGGCTAGGATTAGGAAAATGAATTTTTTTAATAGTAATGGCCATCTGCCAGAGCAACATTTGGGTTGACTCACAATGCAATTACAGTCAGTGGTGCAGGAGCACACCTAGATTAACCCCTATGTTTCTTGCTTTGTTCTTTGATCCTAGCATGTACTGACTCTAGGCAAGTCAGGAGAGTTTGTGTGGACCTTAGAAGGTCATTTGCTTTATTTCCTTAAGATGGATATGACTAGGTCAATCCATGACTAGATAGTTTGCTTAGTAGAGTTGTTTTGTGTGTTCCCTTGCCAATGTTGCAAAGATGAGTCCTAGAGTGAAAAGAGGACTTGAGTAGCTTAGGCTATGTTTTTAATGACTTTGAGGATGGCTATTTGTCATATGCAAACAATTGGAGAACAAACCTCAAAGGTTGGAGTGAGATTGCAAAAAGTTGCCATTTCTTGCCAAAGTTGTCAACTTGGCCAAAAAGTGTAAAAAATGGAAAAAGAGGAAAGAATGATTGTCGAGAGGCTAAATCATGCTTAGACATGCCTTAAGCAACGCCCAAGGAAGATTCCAAGTCCCACTTAAAGGGAAAAGCCAAAAAAACAAAAAGTTGCCATGACAACTTTCGGATTTTGCATGACAACTCTCAGGAAGATGTTGTGGACCGAGCTAGGAGAAGGAATGATGCTTTGTAATGCCTCAATCCATGATGGGAGGTTACATAGGATGTGGAGAACCTATTCAAAACCACAAACTAGCATTTGTAACAACAAGCAAAGAGATTGAATGAATGAGTTTAATGGTGTTTTTGAAAAACAGTCACAGTTTTGATGTTTCCATTTGCATGTATGTGAGAGAGGAAGTAACATCTCGTTTTGGTCATTGATCCTTGTTCATATGATCGGGATACTTCTTTTCTCTTCACGCCAGGGTTAGATTGGAGGCCATGTTAATCATGTTTTAAAGGATTTTCTCACTGATTGTTGCAATTTCCACAGTTTTATAGTGCCACTGTCATCTGCTTGCATGAAGGATAAAATGGATTAGAAGCTATGTTTTAGTGTTCATTTAATGTTCTTCATGATTTTATGAGTCTTTTTCATTTAGATCACAAGTATAAAGGAGGTCATCTTCTTATGTTTTAAAGTGTTTTGGTGTTGTGTCAGTCTACTGTCACAGTGGACAGTCTCCGAGCTACTTTTTGGTTGCATGCATGGGATAATGGATTGAACTTCATGTTCTAACCTTGGATCCTTGACTATCATGCATTTATAGACCTTTTCCATTCAGTGAGCAAGTTAGGAGGAAGTCATTTTGGTTAGTTTTGAAAATCATTTGTGTTTAGGCAGTCTGCTGCCATTGTTTGAGCAATTTAGGAAGATGTGCTTGCCACTCCTTTTCCCACCATAGAACTTTATGGGTTTTTGGTATTTGGGAGTGGACTTGTATTGTATGGTGTGTGCAGGAATAGGGGCCCCAGAAACAAGTTTTGGCAATTTTAACATGATGCCCTAGGCGAGTTGATAGCACCCGACTAGGCAACATCAGGGCTTGTGAGCAAGGAATAGTGGATTGAATGCATTGAAAGCTTCAATCCAAGATTGGAAGCAGTTAGGGGGATGTGTAAAGTATCAGAATCCAGAAGGAGGGATTCCCAAGCGGAGTTTTGCTATAGTTTTCAAGAGACCCTAGAAGGGACAATTTGAAACAACTTGAAACCCTCAATCTTAGGCCAAAAGTTGCTTTCTAGTGTACGGACAACTTGAAGAGTTGAGACCTTCAAAATCTTGGAGGTCTCCCAAAAGGGTATCCAGATATCAATCCTATTTGGTACACTGTTAAGGAGGATTTTGAGTTAAGAGGAGAAAACGTCATAAATAGGGCTAATTCTAGTAGCCCTATTTGGTGCAAAGGTGGACAGTTTGGTGAGTTTGAGTCACCAAACTCCATTGGTTTGCAATCAGAAGGTGGAATGGGATTGAATCACATCTAAACACATCCCCCATTCACTATGAAACAAGAAAGAGTCATGTTTGTTTATGCAAGGTTGATAGCAAGGTAGAGTCATTGATTTAGCAAGAAATTGAATTGGTGTAGCTAGGTGGGGAAGTTGGAAGGATAGGATTGTGATCCTATACAGAGTAGGGTATCTAAGTGAAACCTAATAGGCTAGGAGAAAGCCTAAGCAAGTCCTTATAGCAAGTAAGGACACTAGAGCAACCATAAACCTACTTACATCAAATTGGTATCAGAGCCTGATTTGATTGGGCTTGTGGTAGATGTTCCAGCCAAAAGTATCACTAGGTGAAAACAAGATGGTCACTAATGCAGAGCTTGCAAAGGAAGTAGATGAGCAGAAGAAGGAAATAGAGGATCAAAGGGAAAGGAGTAGACTCCTTGAAGAAGCCTTGGATGAGATGAAGGCAAAACTCCAAGAAGTTGCAGATGCAACTAAAAGCAGAGATGGAGATGAAGTCAGTAGCAGCAGAGGGAAGCATAAAGTTGATGAAGAAGACATGATATCTGAACCAGACCCTCCAATGAATGAGGAGCCATTCCTAAAAGCCCTCAAAGCCCTAGGAGGAAAAAGTCTTGAAGGAATTCCATGTTTTAGTGGAAAAATGGACAGTGACCTAGTTGTGGAATGGATAGAAGGCATTGAGAATCACTTTGAATGTGAAGGCATAACTGAAGCACACAATGTAAAATTTGCAAAGTCAAGATTAAGAGGTTCAACATTAACCTAGTGGAAGTACCTCCAAGAAGAGAGGGAGAAGATGGGTAAGAATCCAATCTGAAATTGGAAAGCCATGTTAAACAAGGTGAAAGAACAATACCTACCTGAGGATTATGAAATCCAGTTGAATAAGAAGAGGCAGAATTTGAAACAAAAAGATTTGGATGTGGCTTCATACACTGAAGAGTTCCAGAAGTTGTGCTTGAGGTCAAGAGTCCAAGAAGATGAGACTATCAAGGTGGCTAGGTATCTTGGAGGCCTAAAATGGAATATCCAAGAGGAAATTAGTTTGTGGACTCCTACAACCGTCCACAAGTGTTTCCAACTTGCATTGAAAGTAGAAGAGAAGAACAAAAAGAAATCAGAATCAAACTTCAGAGGAAGAGGTAGAGGTAGAGAAGGAAGAGGACAAAGAGGCTATGGTGGAAGAGGATCAGATTCAAGGCAACCAAGTGAGAACAAGCTCATTGAAAACCAAGAAGGAAACTCAAATAGAGGAGGTTTCAGCAGAGTTAGAGGCTCTAACACTAGTTGGAGAGGAAGGAGCAGCAACAATCAAGGAAGAGGAGCATCCTACTTTGCCACCATGAAGTGCTACCATTGCAATCAGCTAGGGCATCCTGCCTATTGGTGTCCTGAAAAAGGATCTACTTCTCAAGGAGGTGGGAAGAGAGTTAATTATGTCCAAGAAGAATCAAGTTGCAGCAACAAGCCATTTGAGGTACCATTAGAATCAGAGGAAGGTGAGAACCTCATGATAAAGAGAACCTTAATCAAAGAGCCAAGCCAAAGGAGGGCACTCTTTAGAGTGAAGTGCAAAATCACAGGAAAGGTGTGTAAGGTCATCATTGACTCGGGCTCAACTGATAATATCATTAGTGAAGAGGCAGCCACCAAACTAAATTTGAAGAGGATTCCACATGACAACCCATACAAGGTTACATGGCTCAACAAAGGACAACATGTGTTTGTAGGAGAACAAGCATGGGTAGAGTTCACCATTGGCAAGTATAAGGATAGAGTTCTATGTGACATTCTTCCCATGGACGCATGCCACCTTCTACTTGGAAGGCCATGGCAATTTGATAGGCAAACCATGCGCGATAGAACCAAGAATGCCTACTCATTCAAGAAGGATGGAGTGACCTTCAAAATTCAGTCCCTGATAGAAGGAGAGATGAAAACATCAAGTCCAAGTGTGCTAATGGTTGATGAGAAAGAGTTCTTGAAGACCCTAGGAGAAGGAGAAGGAGAAGGAGTTGGGTTTGCTTTAGTATTGAAGCCAAAAGATGAAGCTGCTGTCAAGAAATCAGAGATACCAAATGAGGTAAAAGAAATACTTGAAGAGTATAGAGACATTGTGAATGATGGCCAGCCCACTCCCCTACCTCCTAAG
>MU225762.1:935150-960882 GCA_018584345.1 Thuja plicata
CTCCCAAGGCTGCAACTGAGGTGAGAAGTTTTCATGGTTTAGCTCAATATTACAGAAAGTTCATTAGACATTTCAGTGGGATTTGTGCACCTATGTTAGACACCATTAGAGGTGGGATGAAGACAAAGTTTCAATGGACACCACAAGCTGAGAAAGGGTTTGAAACACTCAAGGAGAAGATAGCCGAGTTGCCTACTCTAGTTCTTCCAAGCTTTGATAAGCTTTTTACTGTTGAATGTGATGCAAGTAATGTGGCCATTGGGGCTGTCATAAGCCAAGAAGGAAGACTAGTAGTTTTCCATAGTGAGAAGCTAAATCATGCAAAGAAGAAGTACTCTTCTTATGACTTAGAGTTGTATGCTCTAGTCCAAGCACTCAAGAAGTGGAGGCACTACTTGCTTCCAAAGGAGTTCATAGTATACACTGATAACCAAGCTCTCAGCTTCCTTAACTCTCAAGACAAATTTAGCAGCAAACACATGAAGTGGGTGGAGTACCTACAAGCCTACACTTTCAATATCAAGCATAAAAAGGGAGTACAAAATAAGGTTGCTGATGCATTGAGCAGAAGGCTGCTCACAGTCCAAGAAGTTCAGCTACAAAGCATAGGTATTGATAGCTTCAAAAACCTATATGCTGAAGATGAAGACTTTGCCTAAATCTACAAGGTATGCAAGGAGTTTAAATACAACTTTCATGGTGAGTTCTCTGAATATACTTTGCATAATGATTTATTGTTTAAAGGAGGTCAGCTTTGTGTTCCTAGAGGGTCTATGAGGGAGAGTTTGATTCAAGAAAAACATAATGGGGCACTTAGTGGTCATTTTGGAGTCAATAAGACTCAAGAGCTAGTCATTAGGTTCTATGTTTGGCCTAGAATGAATAGAGATGTTAGACAGTATGTTGAGAGTTGTGTAGTGTGTCAAAAAGCAAAGGGCACATCTTCCAATGCAAGTCTTTATCAGCCACTTCCAATCCCAACCAGACCATGGGAATGCATAAGCATGGATTTTGTAGTTGGTTTGCCAAGAACAAGGCAGGAATATGACAGTTTTTATGTTGTTGTGGACAGATTTAGCAAGATGGCACATTTTATACCCTGTAAGACTATTCATGATGCTTGTAACATTGCTCAATTGTTTTTCAGTGGAGTGGTGAGGATCCATGGACTCCCACTTAGTATTGTTTCAGACAGGGACACCAAATTCATGAGCCATTTTTGGAAGACCTTATGGAAAAAGCTTGGCACTAACTTGTCTTTTGGGTTTGCCTACCATCCACAGACAAATGGCCAAACAGAGGTGGTCAATAGGAGTCTTGGTAACTTGCTGAGATGCCTCACAAAAGAGTATGGTCAAGCATGGGACCAACTCATTGGACAAGCTGAATATGCATACAATGATACAGTGAACAAATCAACTGGTAAGAGTCCTTTTGAAATTGTTTATGGCTTTCACCGAAGAGGGATTTTTGAACTTAGAGAATTGAAGGAAGGAATGCATAGTAGTGGATATGCTGAGGACTTTGCTCATTCAATGAGAGAAGTCCATGAAAGTGTGAGAAAGAACTTGACTGAAAATGCTGAGAAGGTGAAGCAAAAGGTAGATGCAACAAAGAGGGATGTTCAGTTTTAGATTGGAGATTTTGTGATGGTACACTTGAACAAACATAGGCTGCAAAAAGGTGTTCCTCACAAGCTACAGATGAAGAGGCTAGGTCCATGCAAGATACTTGCAAAGTATGGCACAATGCATATAAGGTGGAGCTTCCTGAATACATTGGGCTGTCACCGGTTTTTAACATTGCAGATTTGGTAGCATACAAAGGACCCATTCAAGATGCTGATCAGAACCTTCAAGAGGTAATACAAGAGGTAAAAGATCTAAAATTAATCCCCTCCATCTATCATAGCTGAAAAGATACTAGACTCAAGGGTCTACAAGAAGACTAGGAACAAAGACTATATGGAGCACCTTGTCAAGTGGCATGAAAAAGAAGATGCTGATGCTACTTGGATCAGAGAATCAGAGTTCAAAAGGTTGGGCATTGACTCAAACATGCTCAATCCAAGGATGGATTAATCTTTCTTTTGTTTGGGGGAGGATGGTGCAGGAGCACACCTAGATTAACCCCTATGTTTCTTGCTTTGTTCTTTGATCCTGGCATGTACTGACTCTAGCCAAGTCAGGAGAGTTTGTGTGGACCTTAGAAGGTCATTTGCTTTATTTCCTTAAGATGGATATGACTAGGTCAATCCATGACTAGATAGTTTGCTTAGTAGAGTTGTTTTGTGTGTTCCCTTGCCAATGTTGCAAAGATGAGTCCTAGAGTGAAAAGAGGACTTGAGTAGCTTAGGCTATGTTTTTAATGACTTTGAGGATGGCTATTTGTCATATGCAAACAATTGGAGAACAAACCTCAAAGGTTGGAGTGAGATTGCAAAAAGTTGCCATTTCTTGCCAAAGTTGTCAACTTGGCCAAAAAGTGTAAAAAATGGAAAAAGAGGAAAGAATGATTGTCGAGAGGCTAAATCATGCTTAGACATGCCTTAAGCAACGCCCAAGGAAGATTCCAAGTCCCACTTAAAGGGAAAAGCCAAAAAAACAAAAAGTTGCCATGACAACTTTCGGATTTTGCATGACAACTCTCAGGAAGATGTTGTGGACCGAGCTAGGAGAAGGAATGATGCTTTGTAATGCCTCAATCCATGATGGGAGGTTACATAGGATGTGGAGAACCTATTCAAAACCACAAACTAGCATTTGTAACAACAAGCAAAGAGATTGAATGAATGAGTTTAATGGTGTTTTTGAAAAACAGTCACAGTTTTGATGTTTCCATTTGCATGTATGTGAGAGAGGAAGTAACATCTCGTTTTGGTCATTGATCCTTGTTCATATGATCGGGATACTTCTTTTCTCTTCACGCCAGGGTTAGATTGGAGGCCATGTTAATCATGTTTTAAAGGATTTTCTCACTGATTGTTGCAATTTCCACAGTTTTATAGTGCCACTGTCATCTGCTTGCATGAAGGATAAAATGGATTAGAAGCTATGTTTTAGTGTTCATTTAATGTTCTTCATGATTTTATGAGTCTTTTTCATTTAGATCACAAGTATAAAGGAGGTCATCTTCTTATGTTTTAAAGAGTTTTGGTGTTGTGTCAATCTGCTGTCACAGTGGACAGTCTCCGAGCTGCGTTTTGGTTGCATGCATGGGATAATGGATTGAACTTCATGTTCTAACACTGGATCCTTGACTATCATGCATTTACAGACCTTTTCCATTCACTGAGCAAGTTAGGAGGAAGTCATTTTGGTTAGTTTTGAAAATCATTTGTGTTTAGGCAGTCTGCTGCCACTGTTTGAGCAATTTAGGAAGATGTGCTTGCCACTCCTTTCCCACCATAGAAACTTTATGGGTTTTTGGTATTTGGGAGTGGACTTGTATAATATGGTGTGTGCAGGAACAGGGGCCCCAGAAACAAGTTTTGGCAATTTTAACATGATGCCCTAGGCAAGTTGATAGCACCTGGCTAGGCAACATCAGGGCTTGTGAGCAAGGAATAGCGGATTGAATGCATTGAAAGCTTCGACCCAAGATTGGAAGAGGTTAGGGGGATGTGTAAAGGATCAGAATCCAGAAGGAGGGATTCCCAAGTGGAGTTTTGCAATAGTTTTCAAGAGATCCTAGAAGGGACAATTTGAAACAACTTGAAATCCTCAATCTTAGGCCAAAAGTTGCTTTGTAGTGTACAGACAGCTTGAAGAGTTGAGACCTTCAAAATCTTGTAGGTCTTCCAAAAGGGTATCCAGATATTCAATCCTATTTGGTACACTGTTAAGGAGGATTTTGAGTTAAAAGGAGAAAACTCATAAATAGGGCTAATTCTAGTAGCCCTATTTGGTGCAAAGGTGGACAGTTTGGTGAGTTTGAGTCACCAAACTCCATTGGTTTGCAATCAAAAGGTGGAATGGGATTGAATCACATCTAAACACATCCCCCATTCACTATGAAACAAGAAAGAGTCATGTTGTGTGTTTATGCAAGGTTGATAGCAAGGTAGAGTCATTGATTTAGCAAGAAATTGAATTGGTGTATAGCTAGGTGGGGAAGTTGGAAGGATAGGATTGTGATCCTATACAAAGTAGGGTATCTAAGTGAACCCTAATAGGCTAGGAGAAAGCCTAAGCAAGTCCTTATAGCCAGTAAGGACACCAGAGCAACCCTAGACCTACTTACATCAGTCAGATAATCCATTTCGCACAATCAGGACCAGCCTTGAAATCGGTGCTGGTAGCGTTAAGTCCTACTACTTGTCAGAAGTCACAGTATATGATAATGGGCAAGAAATGTAAGTTGTTTCTGAACTGTGAAATTGCCTAGTAGTACATTAAATTTCTCATAATAGATAAGCCATTGGCCCATAATGTAACCGCTGCCCAGTAATGGGTATAACACACCTAGGTTAAGTATGAAGATAAAATGAAATGTCCAGACGGAAAGAAGTAAAATATATGTGGGGCCCAACAAACAAGTAATTCAATCAACAAGAGACAAAAGTGCACATGATCCAATAGATGAGATGTAGGCATGTATAACTATAAATAGATTTTAGTTTCTTTTATCTTCACATCCATGAGAATATTGGCCACTCCCAGTAGAGATAACGCTATGATTTAAGCTATGAAGCTTATGTCCAACTCTACTCTAGTGGATCCCACATTCAATTGCAAATAAATTAACCCAACAAAAGGACAAATAATCCTGAAACATACATAGAAAATTTGAGTAAAACTAAAATGAGAATGATCATGTTTTTGGTTGAGCAGGATTGTGCTTAAACCCAGATGCCTTCGCTTCACAATTTAACCCTCAATGCAGATAATAAGACATCGTAATAAACATTTATAAGCAAGATAATTGTAATAAATGTCATTGGGTGAATAAGCAATTTCGTATAACCAATAACATTGAATGGTTGATGCATGGTAACTCAAGCAATACGTAAGTCGGAGAATTCCTAGTAGCAATCTAGGTGCAAATGACATTTATATTGTTTACAAAGTTATGTCACAAAACTAAATGAAATAAATTTACTGGACATCTCTAGCTATAATTGCTTGCATGATGTAGAAGCATTATTACAAATTATCTCATTCGCTAATTCTAATAACATAACATGCAACTGTCATTTTAATTGATGATTGAAATTATTACCATTTATTGCTTAATGTTCACATCCCTTCAAAAACGGCGACATGCTATTTGTACCATGGGCTAATAATAGAACTTTTGGAAATGCAGTTCTAGACAACTTAATTCAAATGATGCTTTCCTTTCTTCCATTAAAGCTAGCAAACCCTTTGACAAAACTTTGGACAAATCCATTGATCTCTTTTTGATTTTTTTTAATCGTCTAACACCAAAACTAGACATTGGATTCTTTGTATCAGCTGTGTATTTAGAGACTTTAGAACAATCAACACTATATTCAGATTTTGGCTTCCTAGGCTTCCATATTATAATGGCTATGAAAATTAGAAAGAGTCTGATTTTACTTGACAAACTGCCCCTTCATTTGCTTTAACTATGAAATGTTTTGTTTTCTCTTGAGGCACAGATTCCATCTGATTATGATTATTTTTTGCTGATTAAGCAATATCTATGTTTGTTCTGAATTGTCTTTTTAGGTGCATCTTTTTACTTTTCTTGATTGCTATCCTTTGTTTGATGACTAGGTGCATTTTTTTGAACTTGGCTACACTTGTTAGAAGATTCAAAACTTCACACAAGTGTGCTTCTGTTGACTGTTGCTAATTCTGTCTACTAATCTTTGGCACTTTGTCTCCTTTTTTGAACACAATTGCTTCGCTAACTTCTTTGACTGTGATCTTTAATTATTGGCCACCAAATTTCATTTGATACCCTAGCGGCTAGATTTTGTTGCTGATTGGGTGTTTGATATGTCCCATGTGGCCTTTAGATTGTCTCTTTCTTGAATGAACTTCCTGTGCAACATCAGCTCCATACTCCAAAGGAGTAAAAGATTGTATTAACCCCTATCAAAAACTTCCACAAACATTTACATATACTTTGGCTTGAACTTATAGACTTTTCGTTAGACAATTTGGAAATCGTAAAATCAGTCAATAAATCTGATTTGAAGGGTTTAGTACAGCTGCAACTATCAATATTGGTCACATGAATAATCTGAAAAGTTGCCATACATGAAGATACTTGTTGACAGTTTTGCAAACTTGGCTCTGGAAAAGTTGCCATGCACGGGGATAATCATTGACAGTTTTACAAACACTCGGCATTCAATAATTTAGTTGCTGATAGAAGTTTATCATGCAAAAAGTAAACACAGCTGAAAGGTAAATTTTGCTAATCTTTAACCCTTCAAGACTTTCATATACTTCAGCAATTTGATAAGTCAACCCCTTTTGGCCTCACACATAGTCGTATTCAATGCTGTACCTATATATTAGGTTTCTATATTTTTTCAACCTGCTGTTGCACACTAATATAGAGTGATAATGATGCATAAATAAGGGTAGTTAGTGTAGTTAACTAAGTTTCCTTTGATATTGGCAGCGTCTCACTCCTTAATCACTATATTTCACCCTTAGAGGGGAAATCGAATTAGCAGCTCCAAAAGGAAAGACAAAAATAAAAGGACTAACCTCCTTATTTCTCTCACACCACTATCCTCGAACTCCTTTAATAATATAAAAAAACTCCCTATAATGTCCCCAGTTTTTCGCCGCCCTGTTCTGCTAGTGTTGGCTAGTTTTTAAGGTTTCTCAGAGGTTTCTAGTTTCGTAGGTAGTGTTCCTATATTCTTGGTGAGCTCAGTTCTCAGTTTTAGCAGGTTTCATCGATAGTTACTATTTATAGTAAGTACTTGCATGGCGCTAAACTTTCTGGGTTTTTCAGTATCTTTTGGCAGCGTTACTATTTTGGATAGTTGGTGATTGCTTTAATGATCTTGGTGACTTATGGTGTTTTGGAGATAATATTTAAATAACGTTGAAACACTGAAGTTAAATTAAATATTTAACATAATGGTATTTAAATTAATAAAGTGACTTTATTTGGTGCCTAAGGAGATAAAAGGTGTTAATTTAAATTATCAAATATAGTGCTTTCGGAAAGGTGGACGCCAACATAGGGAGACATAGGATGAGATTAAAGTTAAATTAGAAGTGCAAAACCCTAAGTAGGGTGTTGGCTTGGAGGAATTTATAAAAGGGTTTTTTTGGAGCTTGTTTGGTTACACTGAAGTTTATTGTTTCTGATTTTTCTCTCTGATTGAGAACAAGAAACTCTACTGGGTTCAAGAAATCGATTGCGGTTCATCTCAAGCCTTTGGAGAATGAAAACCCTATTTTGGAAATCAGTTTTGGCGGTGGAAGATCTATCCTAGTTGGTATTTGTGGGAGATACCTTATAGGTATTTCACTATGCTTTCAGATTTGAGATATTTGTGTGGTTTCAATTCAATGACAGTATTTAGGAGATTCTAGCGTTGAGTTTTGAAGGATTTAGAGGCAACATTGTTTTATCTTTTCTTGATATGGGTTTTATTATATTTTTTGGCATCGGATTTTGAGGGTTTGGGCACGTCCCTTTGGTGTGGGTTTCTACCCATTCCTTTGGCGAGGGTTTCTACTTATTCTTGACATTGGAATATTGCATTATCCTAGGTGTGGAAATATTCCTCACCTTTGATGTGGATTTGGTTGGGTTTCTTAGATGTGGGCATTTGAGCATTTAAGCAATACCTTGGTGTGGTTTCATCATTATTCCACGACGTGAGACATTGCAGGCCTATTTGCTTGGCGTTGAGGTTTGACTACATATCTTTGGTGTGGGAGATTGAAGTGTTTGAAAAATTGGAGATTGCTCTTCACAGAAAATTCTACTTCAGAATTTGGGTGTGTGAAGAGTGCATTACACTTGTATGTGGGAGACCTATTTCTGTAGCTTGGACATTTGTATACTTCTGATTTCTGTATGTAATTGCTGCTTTATATCTTTAGAATTGTAAGGAAGAACAGTATTTCTTGGTCTGGCAAAAATAAAGGTCAGAAGTTTAATCATTAGAAATCAGTTCTATGATATGATTTTTGGTATTCTTTCTTGATGAAGTTTGCTGTTTTGATTATGCATTTATTCTATGAGCATGATAATATTCCAAACATATTGCAAATCTGAAAACTATTGCAAGTATGAAACAAACAACAAACCATCAGCAAACTGAGTTTTCATGAATCAGCAAGTTAATGTATTTTGTAAGTGAATGTATGGACTATGGAGCTTATTTGATCAAATTACTCTGAGTTGGAAAGACAAAACATAGTAGCAAACAGGGTTGGACTTTACGCTCTTATAAGGAATGGCTAGGTTTGGGCCCACCCAAATGAGTAATAAATATTAATAAATTTTTCTATAACCTCCACGCCTCTTTCCAAATGGTGTGGCAGATTCGAACATGGAAAATGGTATAGCTAGAAGTGCGAATGGTATGGTTGGAAAGTACTTAGCTCAGAAGCAATGAACTCACTCAATTTCACCAATTTATTATTTGCCTTGCAAATCCATAATAAATTTCTTCTTCGTAGAATAATAAAATATAGAACAGATATTGCAATGCTTTGGCAAAAATTAATAAACCTTCAATCAGTCAGCACACTTGTGAATCCTATGTGAATCCACCTCTACATTGGCAAGTGAGAAATCTTTCTTTGAACCAATCTTTGCCTTATGATTGTTGAGAAAATGTGCTCAACCTCCACAACTTATTTCCAAGAAAATGCAAATACCAAGTATGAGGAAACATTTTCATGCTACTTCCTTTTATAACCCCTTTAGATCTTTCTAGATATTATATTCTGTAACCACTTTAGAACTTTCTAAAATTTCTCATAAAGTGACTTTTATTTTATAATTTGCTTTCTGAACCCTTAAGTCACTTAATTTGTTTTTCTTAAATTACCAAATATAATTGGTATTTTAATTTTACTTTTTGGCACCTTAACATTTAACTATTCAATTATTTTGTGCACATCAGCCTAAAGTTATAAAAAACATTAAAATGGTTCAAATATGATTACGACCATGGAAAAATAAGTTTAAGTTCTTAGGATATCGAACTTTATAAAAATTGGTGTTTTCAAAAAATATCAATTTTCTACAACTGTGAAGTGCTCCTAGAATGTCAAAATTGCTTTTGGAAAGTAACCCTGGTCTCATCTTTGTCTCTTGAATTAACTGCCACACTTGGAATTCCTTTTCAAAAAAGTTGACATGCTCCAACATTCTTGGAGCTTTCCAAGAATGTTGGAATGGACCGAAAAAGGGACTATGTGCAATTTTTTGAACCTGGCTACACCTTTTAGAAGATGCAAAACTTCACAGAAGGTGTACTCTTGACTGCTGCTGACTATCCACTAATTTTTGGTGCTTTGTCTCCTTTTTTCACCATGAGTTCTTGGCTGAGTCCTTCAACTGTGATTATTAATTTTAGTCACCGAATTTCATATGATGTAACAGTGGCTAGATTTTATTGCTGATTTTGTGTTTGATATGTCTCATATGGCGTTTAGAGTTCTGTCTTTTTCCTGAATGAACTTACATTTGCAACATTACCTCCATACTCAAAACGTGTATAAGTTGTATATTTTAATAGATGACCACAGTTTTTCTAAAAAGATGCAAATATTACATAAATCTGCACCTTACTTTTGGAATGATTTCATTGACAGCATGGTTTTCAGAAAAGACAAATAATGTTTAAAAGTATGCCCAACTTTCTGTTCCCATATAGGTGTGCTTTTCTCTTGTTGTCTGTAGTTTTTTATTGACTCGGCCAATTCCTTAATTTTAAATTTTTAAAATATCAATGATTAATTAATTTAAAATTTTTAATGTTAAAATATTAATTAATAAAAAATAATTAATTAAACTTTGATTTTTTAAAATTTGGCAAACCACAATAATTTGGTAATTTGAAATTCTAGACTTTAACATGATAACTAATGACATGACCGGAAATGATTATTTCTAACTTCTACATTAACGCAGATTTATTTTTTGATTTTGAAGGAGTATCATGTAGCACAGACAAGTTTCAGATTGGGTAGAACAAGAGGCAAACATCCACAGCTGATAAATCCCCTCTCCTCCCTGCTTTGATACAAATGACGGAAGAACTGTATTTTATTCATCATTGGTATATGCTTTTATTTTTGAAATCCAAAAATGTTAATATTTTTAGTATATGGGTAAAATAATTTTAATCACCCAGTAAGCACTACAGAAGATCCAACTACATAACAACATCACAGAACTTATTAACCTGATATTACTTTGAATTGGTGCCAAAAAAATCTACAAAATTGTTGTAGTTTACATTGTTAAACATGGGGTTGAGAGTTGCTTGGTGAGGTCATAATGGTCCTCTTCCAGCATGCCAAACCCTCATTGGCCATAATCAAGAAGTTGACATTTCTATGGATTACGGAATTTATGTATTTAGTTACATCATAGAATCCTGATGAATTCTTCATGCAATTGAGTTTAAGTTTTATTTTACTTGAATATGTGTCATACTGGTTTTCAGTGGCCATATTTTTGATGTTTTCAGCAAACTGAACTTCAGTTCATCTTCATGTTTATTTTTATTTTTTTCATATTGCTACTATGGTAGTACTCTGCACCTAGATTGTTGCTTGGCTGTCCTTGGAAGCTTTCAGTTCTTTTTAATATAGCATTTTCAGGCTATTCTGGCCTGTTTATAACTTTATAAGCCATTTATTAGCTTATACAGGTATGATGAAAATTTAATATAAAAAATGAAAACTTTTTTTGTTTTCTTTAATACTTGAGTTTTAACTCTTTAATTCCAACTTTGTGAGATATAGACAGGTCTATGATAGTGACACTACTAGAGAGTCTCTTCTGGTCAATTGCCATATAATAACTTTCATCTATACTGTTGACTATTCTGGTAATGTGTAGGTCCTAATATGTTTTTTCCTTTCTTGCATTGCCATTTTGGTTAATATCTACTTCTAGGCTATCATCTTTATGTTTTTAGATTTAAAATTTAATAGGATGATCTTCGAGAGTTTCTTGGTTTTTCAATAATTAAAAAATAGCCAAGTTCGGCTGTTTTAAGTGGTGTGTAGAAAACACTGATCTATCTCTTTTTTTGCGAGTTTTAACATCAATGGTTTTCAAATAGCTTCAAAACATAGATGCGGAATCTGTAGTTAATAAATGTAAAGGCCACAAATAGAGAGCTCAAAAAAGGCTGAAAGATTGCTATGGTTATGACTTGACATTTTACAGCTTGGACCTGAAAAAGAACATATTAATGTTGGAAAAAAATGGATTAACACAGCTTCGGACAATGGTGAATTTGGGTTCAGAAGTATATGTACAAGCAGAAGTGTATGTGTCATTTCTGATCTCTTAAATTTTCGAAATTGCATTTTTCACTTGAATTTTTCATATCTCCATATTTATGCATTCTGAATTTAGCAAATAAACATCCAAAGTGTATTATGCTTCCTTGAATGCAATTGATATAGTTGAGAAGAAGAGTTAGAAATTATTGCAATTTAAATCTCATTTCTATGTAAACATCATTTTACATTTTTTTTGGCTTGCTAAAATAACATGTTTGATTATATATCATTATTTCTGCTTGTCATTAAAATGCAACATGCATTTATTGCTTTTTGTTGCAAGCAACAACACTTGCTCCCAAAATGAGATACATCTTTAAGTGGATTTTCTGTCATTTCGATGACCAGCTCAATCAGGCTGAGCGCCCTGCTATGTAATGTCCCCTACTGAGAGGCTACCCGTTTCCCAATAATTAACATACATCATTAAACATTATTACGCCTTAAATTAAGTTATTGAGATTATAAAACATCTAATTCTTCATAATCTAATAAATAACCAATTATATTTAGCATTTGTCCTCACTTCTTCCCTAACCCTAACAGAAGATGGTGGAATTACTGTGCTAGGGCACTTGGAAACCATCTACAAGCATTTTCCCTCAAGGTTTCAGGAACACATGTTCATACCCATCTCGGGACTTCTCCCTCAAGGCTTCAGAAATACATGTCCTTACCCCATCTTGGGACTTACTCGTCTTGTGAGGGATTACTCTGCCTCTCCCTACACAAACCCCCTATCCTTATGAAGGCATTAGCGGAAGACTAAGGACTAAGCCATTAATTATATTGGTTTTTCATGTATTACGAATGTATATGCATACAAGTGAAATCAAGCACGACTTTCCTATAAACCTGTATTCTAGTATTATGCATATATTCCAAGGTCACAATATATGTATTTGAATCTGCTGTGTATTCCATTTCTTATTTAATCCGATCTGCCCCCTTTCCTGAAATGAATTTTCTTCCCTTTATATCTCTCAATCTGAGGGAGAGGTCACACCTTTTTATCATAAATGCCCCCCTGGCAAGAGACACGACCTTTCACCATTAGCACCCTTGATAGAGTGGAACTCTTTATTATTTCTGCCCTTTGAAAGGGACACAACCTTTCACAATCAGATCTGCACTTATTTAAATCAGATCTGTACTTCTGATTCCTCCTCTGACTATAGAACAAATACTTATTTCCTTGATCCTTTTTGGATGCTCATTTCAAATGAATCCTTGTCCCTTTTATATCTTCCCATATGAGGGAGGAGTCATGCCTTTTTCACTTTTTTGCCCTTTTGAAAGAGTTACAACTCTTGACCCTCAATTACAATTTAATTATCTTTTATTCTAGGAGATTGTATACAACAAAACTGCCGCTAATAAATAAATAATATGTTGTTAAGTCTTGTTAGTACTTGGTAGTGTAATTAGTTGTTCCCGAGAGGTTGTGTCAGTTGCTGACGGTTCACAGTCTTAATCAACTGTCTAGCACTATTTATGTTTGGATATGGAACCAATTCACATTGATGATTGTACAAACATTACACTTGGTAATAAAATATCATATCTTTTAGCCATATGATTGCGTTGATTACTTTATCTATTTTGTATGATATGTTCTTGTTTTGTATCATTTACTCTGCCTAGATTAATAACATTCCCTTTGGGAGTAAACATTTGTGTCGTTTCCAGTTCAAACTTGGAGATTTGATTGAATGGCAATAGGCAAGATGGCAGAGTAATGGGACGACCATTTGAACAAGTGTTAGCAACAAAAAGTGACAATGAGGAAGAAACACTGGAGGATCGGTTGACAAAAGACTTGGTACACTTGTGGGAAGTTTTGGTCAATTAGTATGTGTAGAGGGAAGCTTGAGAGCGAGTGGTACCTAATGGCATGATACACGGCCAACTCACAGTGAACCCTGCAGTCTCCGATCTTCTTTTGAGAATTCCAAGGTTGTTGGCACAAAATCTTATTAAATTGCAAGACTAGCATGAAGAAAGGAATCTAGAGAAGCGTTGCCAATAGATGTGCAACAATATGTTGAAAGGACTCATAGGGAGGAAGAAGAGTGGGATACCGGGAGATGCTATACCCCTTGCAAATAATGCCCCTTCAACCAACTAAGGACTGACGGACTAGAAACACTCAAGAAGAGGGAGAGGGATTGGTAAGGAGATCTCTCCGTTTGAGAGAGCAAAGTGAGAGAAGACAATTATGAAAAATCGTTGAAGGCTCTAAGAGTCCAGCGAGAAGTAGGAGCGGGAGTGTTAGTGGAAGCTGTAGTCGGGAGAGGGGAAGACCGTGTACGTGGAATGAGTTGGAAGAGGTTGCCAAAAACTTGCCACTCTCGGACAATGAAGTAGATCTCACTGACCAAGCAAGTAACCAAACCGTGCACTCTGCTTCAAGCAAAGACTCCAAGTCTACAGACTGTACTAGCAACTTGTCTGTACAGTTGGTACTTGATGAAGAGGAAGAAGGGAACCTCTAGACTGAAGTTGCCAAAATCTTTGAAATCAATTTGCACCATATCAGGATCTTTTCCCTCGTGGAGGAACCGAGAATAGGGGGCCTAAGTCGGAGACTCCAAGGAGGAGAGTATAGAAACGAGGAAGTGGCCAAGGTGTAGGAGATGCATAAGGTGGATGTGTAGAAAGCTCGCGCGTGGCCAAGCCTACAAGAGAGGTACAAGGACGCAAACAAGAGCAAAACGGCCCCATTTGGTCGGATACACAGGATACCTACTAAGTGTAGACAATGGTGAGCAACTCAGAGAAGCATAAACTCCCTAAATTCACAGGAGACAGACCGGAGGATCCCGTATGCCATGGCGAGACTTGCGTAGTAACACTATGGGAGGCTAATGGCAAGGATGACCATGATTATTGGTTGAAGGCATTTCCTACCAGACTACAGGGAATTGCCATTGACTAGTATATAGACTTGTTGAACGAAAGCAAGGCGACATGGAATAATCTCAAGAAGAGTTTAAACTACTGAGAGATGCAGTGAAATTGTCGTAGAAATTTACAACACAAAGAAAGGGAAGAGAGAACATACGAGCATACAATTGTAGGCTCAAAGAACTGTTGAACACGATGGAGAATGAACCAATCGACGACTTGAAGAAGTGATGGTTTGTCAAGGAATTGATTCCCTCCCTGAGAAGAAAAATGAAGGTAGTGGGCCTGTCCTCATAGGTTGATGCTTACAATCGGGCGATGGGCATAGAGAGTGAGAGTAAGACATCACATGGAAAGAAGGTCAGTGACGATGATAGTACGAAAGAAAGAAGCGACTTAGAATCTAAAACTGTATAGGCCTTACAGAAGGATATGTTGCAGATGATGGAGTTAAAGGTAGAAAAGAAAAATACCAAGGAGAGTAAAGAATTGTGGTGCACCGATTTCAAAGTAGAAGGGTACACGAAGACCACATACCTGAAGAAGTCATTTTGCGACATCTGTTAGGTACTGGGACATTCCATCAAGGAATGCCCATACAATCTAAAATCAAGGAGCACACAAGTGCTCTTTTCCCAAGGGAAACAAGCTACCTCGCTGCCCACACCACCAAAATCACCTGCAAAGTCCAATGCCTCGCTTGGAGGTTATCGTAACAATTGGTCAAGGAACAACCACAATAATAACAATACGCCAAGAAGCAAAATCCACTACGATGTGAAGGGTAGACCCATGATCTAGTGTCGGAAGTGCAATGAATGGGGTGACTTCGCCCGAGAGTGTCAAAGAGGCCAAATTAATGGGAGTTTGTTGTGCAAATGGTGTGGACTTGGAAACCATGAAGATGTTAGCTGCTCGAAGCAGAAAGGAGTGAGCATGCTAGTAGTGGAGGAGCCAAATGAAGTACTGGCGATCACAAGACTACAAACAAAGAGAATATATTTCTGGATCCCCATACGGAGAAAAAAACACTCTGA
Organism: Thuja plicata; assembly: GCA_018584345.1. NCBI lineage: Eukaryota > Viridiplantae > Streptophyta > Pinopsida > Cupressales > Cupressaceae > Thuja > Thuja plicata. Next base: position 950,575 of record MU225762.1, read on the forward strand.
GAAGCGAAAGTTGACATGGAACGGGCAATGTCAGAGGAAAGGAGAGACTCAAATAAAGTCGCTAGTACTCCACTATGGTTGGAGTTTGAAAACAACATAGTGAGATAGTTGCAAACAATGATCCCTGTCAAGGTGACAGAGCTTTTCCAAACCATGCCACAATTGAAAATGACAATCACAAATATAGTTGGGGACACAATCATCCTAGAGCAAAAGAAGCCGCTAGAGGAACCACCACACGAAGGGGATGTGGCTAGTGATCCCATGCTATTAGCAGTAAGCATTGAGAGGAAATCAACTGTCGTTGAGATGGAGATCATCGGAAGGAAATTCACAAATACCATCGTTGATGGTGACTCCGGAGTAAATGTATGACCAGAAGAAACTTGGAAGTGTCTTGGGAAGCTGACACTCTGGCTGCCAACCTTCTACTTGGTGGGTGCCGACCAACATGGCATCAAGCCGTTGGAACACTCATGGCACAAAAGTTAGCAATTGGAAGACACCATTTCTTCCTTGACTTCGTAGTCATCCTATTGGAGAGGAAGGCATACAATGCTCTCCTCGGGAGAGGTTGGTTGATCTCCGTCAAGGTGATTCATAATTGGAAACAAAACACCTTTTGCCTTAAAAGTGAAGGACAAAAAGTATGTCATCGGATTGAGGAGTTAGGCGGTGAGTGAAGAATTGGCATCCTCCGATTCAAAATGTGACAAGGGAGAATTCGAGATGGATGAACAGAGGAGGGCAATGGAACCAAATGATGAAGGGGTGCTGGAATTGGAGGATTTCTCCAAAGACGAGACTAGCTCCCTCAATGGCTTATTTCATTGGCTGATGGAGGATTATGAGGTGTTTCAGCCCCAATCTAACATGTAGATCGGCGAGATTGAGGAAGCCACTGAAGCAAGTTTTCCTCCACTATATGTAGAATATAAAGGAGTGGCACAAGTGGACGAGATCCCTGCACACCATTTTGAACAAGACAAGACTATAAAATATGAAGAGCTGAATGTGAAGAAGGTGAACATGGGCGATGAAGATGATCCAAGAGGCATGAAGAGAATATTGGAGAAAAGCGAAGTGGTAGACACAGTAAGTACCAACTTTGGGAATTTGAAAATTTCAAAAAAATTTAGAAGAAAAAATTATTTTGGAGTAATAAGGGCAAGAGAATTAACAATGAAAAGAAAAAAGTTTGGAAAAGTATGGAGAAGCACATTTTTTATGAAGAGATTAAAGTTAAAAAGCATTATAAAAGGAATAGGAAATATGCACTTGAAGGAAAAAGAAAAAGAAATAAAAAGTGCTGGGAAAAATAAAAAGGGTGCAATACAAAAATAAAGAAATTAATTTTTCTTATAAAAATCAAGTATTTGAAAAAAAACCTATCCCCAAGGTAGAGAGGCACTTATAAATTAATCGCTAGACAAGTATCCTTGCCCAAAGCATCAAATCCTGGAGTGAAGAAGACAAGAAGGCAAGGTTGGGAAATTGCATAGAAGTTACCATATCTGGATGTGTACGGAATTGATTGCAGACTATAGAGGCCGTATGGGTGCACAAGGGAACCATACGGGTGCATGTTGGATCCGTGTTAGGTGAGTTTTATGACCACTTCCACATGCAGAATCGAATACTTAGCATTCTGAATGAAATACCAAATTTCCAACTCTCTCTTGAACAAGGAAGCTCATATGTTAAACAATGTATATGGATTGTGCGATCAAATGAGACAACTCCAAGGTTCCTTCTAATTGTGGACTCTCACTTAGTTGTAATGATGTAATATGCTGGTATCACAAAGGGACTTATGCTAGTTCACTAAGGTTATCAATTTGACTTCACAAATGATATGGCAATATGTGTGCAATGAACTACTTCTAACTGATTATGAAATAAAGTGCAAATGGGAATGAGGGTTTAGAAATCTAATCTAATCCTAGAATGCAAGAAATAGTGAATGTCTTTGTGACTCTACTAGACTTGATATTTTCATCAACTCCACCAAGCTAGTGCAATCTTCTAAGGTGAATGTAAAATGGTCAAACTATAATCATGACATCAATACCATCAATGTGCAAGCAACAATCGAAGTAAAGCTCATTAAACTTCCAGTTGACCATGCAAGGCAAACTTACAATCAACAAATCGCTAGTGGTATGGATTATGCAAGTTTCATGAAGATGGATTCACGATTACTTACATCCTAGTAAACTACTCAAAGAAAATTCTAAACTAGATACTTGAAAGAAAATTCTAACTTAAGTGAGGAATGTAGAAACCATGCAATACTCCAAAAAGATACAAGTAATCCACCATGAAAACCAACATTGAATTAAGAATGATTTTTGCAGTATTATTGCAACAATCTCTCCAAGTCTCTCCCTTACAAATGATAAGGCCTTGCCTTTTATAGTTGTTCAAATATAATGAATGGTCATGACCGATTCACGATCAAGGCCCAAGATTAAGCCAACAAATCCCCAGGGTAACTACTTGCTACGAGCATTAAATGCTTGACCAATTACAATGAAGCACCACCTTGTGGGCCAATGAAAAAATTGCATTGCTTTAACTGACCAATCAGAAAATAGGTTAGGTAGAAGCATTAAGGTGGACTCCACATGTACACCTGACATGATTTGATTGAATGTGCGTGGACACATGCAACTGGAGTCTTTTGATTGGTTGAAGATGAATGGGCACCACCTTAGCATGCTTATCTCACAAACTTGATCAATGCCTTGGTGATGAGAAAATATCTATTGATACTCAACATTATCAAGTGTTCATTGTGATGGCATTTATTCCCTAATTGTTTCATCTTCGCGAATTCTCTCTCTCTTGGAAATCTCCTCATTGGAATGATTTTGAACTTGCTTGTATTCGAAATCTTGATTCTTTGGACTTAAACTTGGATTGACGTCCCCACTTTGGCCTTGACCTCAAACCATCCCCTTGATTAAAGTCTTCGAGCTTGATCTTTCCATAGTCCTTATTCCCGAGCACCCTCCATTCTCCATTTCTCCAATTCTCCTAGCAACACAAGGAGGAACTTGCATTAAATTCATGACAACAAATGTAATGCAAAATCAAAACACTTTAAACATATTTCGATTTTCAACAGATCTGCAATTTCACACTTTCTAAATCTGATTTTCTTTTTATAAATTCTGAGTTTGAATCCCTGAGCTTGTCCAAATCTGATATTTTCAAGCCTGATTTTGAATTTAATTCAATTTGGATCACTTATTCATCCATTAGACCAGCTCGAGTTGGCAATTTTATTGATTTGGAGGGATGAGTTTCACCCCTAAGTCAGATTGCTTGATCTCTATAGCTGGGCAGATTTTGAGGGGTAGTTGGAGATGGATTTCCAACTCAAGGTCGGATTCCGACCTAGAGCTGGAAGTCAATTTCCAGCTCATGGTCGGATTGTGACCAAGAGTTGGAAAATTTCCAATTCATGCACTTAGACTCTCAAGTTCATTCACTCAGATCTCTACTTGAAATTAATGGTTTTGACATTCATTTTGATCTCTAATTCGCCCATTTGATTGGAATTTTGTGTGGATTGCTGATGGAATTCAACCCAGATTTGATTTTCACCTTTCATTTTGTTTAGAAATCTGAATTTCATCTTTGAAAAACTTGACCAATTCTTCTTTTCATCCAATTTGATTTTCTTCATTCATTTCAAGCCCTATTTCATCTATTTTTGCCTTGATAAGCTCCCAAAGAGGGCGGAAATATGGGGGTAGCTGGAAATGAATTTCCAGCTCTTGGTCGGATTCCGACTATCAGTTAGAACGTTTCCAAGCCTTAAGCGTTGGGTTTTATTCTTTGAAAAATTCAACTTTCTCTTTGATTCCTTTGTAAAAAGCCCTTCTTTTTTGCCCAAATTTCTGATGTTTTAATGGTATTTCTCTCAGATCTGAATGTTGGAATCACTTCTTCACTTTTTCATATTCAGCTTTGTCCACTTTCAGCCTAATCTTCATGTCATTTGTTCAATTGATGAATGATTTTCCAGCTCATGGTCGGATTCTGACCTAGAGCTGGAAATTGAGTTCCAGCTCATGGTTGGAATCCGACCATGAGTTGGAACTTTTCCAAGCCTTAAGCGTTGGGTTTTATTCTTTGAAAAATTCAACTTTCTCTTTGATTCGTTTGTAAAACCCCTTCCTTTTTGCCCAAATTTCTGATGTTTTAATGGCATTTCTCTCAGATCTGAATGTTGGAATCACTTCTTCACTTTTTCACATTCAGCTTTGTCCACTTTCAGCCTAATCTTCATGTCATTCGTTCAATTGATGATTCCCATGTTCGTTTCCTCATACTACCTCAACTTGGTGACCTCAAATCAATTGTCAAAATCAAGTTTTCTGCATGCACTTCAGACTTCCTCTATTCAGATTGTTGGGTTTCAAAATTTCATTCGACATGTCTTGACCTTGAATTAGCTCTCATCCTATTGATTGATTTGACTCCTAAGTGGGCCAAAGTTGCTCAAACTCATCTCTCAGAGACCTGAAGACTTTCAAAACTCCTACCAAACTAAGGCAAACTAGAGCACCTACTGCTAAAGCCAAACAAAAGAGGGGGTCCCCATGCTCAATGGAGTGATGGTGTGAAGACCTCACAACGTCTGGCAATTCCACTGGGAGAATGTTCCTGAACATTTCAAGGATAAAACTTGTTCGGAACCAAGAACCTGTTAATGTTATTGTAGCTATGGTCGGATTCCTTCAGGCCGACATTGATAACTGTTATCCATTTTTATTTCCCATGCTCAATAAGTGCAGCTGGGAATGTTTTTTAGATAGTTTTAGGGGTGCATCTTGGTTATTAATGGTGTTTTTGCCAAAAGAGGAATGCCATAAAAGTATCACCAAAAGATGCAATGGTTTACAACAGAAAAGAATGATACAACATTACAAATTTAAAAAGAATGATCTCTTTATTCATGAGTGTCAATGTGCAATATCCCGCACAAGCCGTGGGAGTAACTACTATAATGCACTATACAAGGAAATGATACATATAAAAAGAAGGTATAAACAAAGATAAGGGATCCATCATTGCCTCATAATGACAAACCCTACAGTTGAGCAACTTCATCTTCATTTCTGGTTGCTTCGTCATCCAAGTACCTGCAAGGAGATAAAAAATTGTGTCAAGGCTCAGGATACCAAATCTTTACGTATACATTATCAGTACATGCATAATTTACTCCTATATTGCATTATAATAGTCTGAAATCATCATGTGCATCCTAGGATTCACAATGTATTTCACGTATCTTTCCTGAAGAAGGCGGTGGGGCAACATGTCACTGTGTCTGAAGATTTACCACCCCTCGACGGAGAAGGGAAGTTAGTTCTGGAGTCGGCTGAAGTCATTACCACCCGAGAGAAAAAGTTGAGGACTCGCACGGTCAAAGAATTTCTGGTGCGTTGGAAGAACCTTCCGTTGGAAGATGCTACCTGGGAGGGCGAGCAAATTCTGAATCATCCGAATCTACAATTGCTTGAGGACAAGCAATCTTTGGGATGAGAGGACTGTAATGTCCCCATTATTAAATAAATAAAATAAACTTGTATTTGGGTTCCGGTCGATTTAGCTTATCCCGGACCCATCTTTTATTTTAGCATAGGTGTTAGTGTTGTTGTGTCAGCTTTATTTGTACACCTCGGGAGTTTGTCCGACGGGTATTTATGACCGGCGTGTAGGATGTATTTCTCATGTTGAGTTTTGGATATTTTATTTGTAATTGCGAATTCCGGTTGGGATTCTGTTGTCTGCCATTTCGGAGGTGAAAGACCCTCCCTAGTTGGTATTTGCAGTTTCAGTGGGATTCAACCCTCACCCTACTCTGCCTGTTCTCTGTTCCGGATCTTGCGAATCTAAAGTACTATCATTTGATTATTATTATGTCTCAAGTATTGATTTGATCTATCATTGTGGATTGTATTAGTTCCTTACTTCACATTAGCCCGAAGGCGCATTTCATACTCCATAGGCATTCCCTCCAGACATCCCAGAACATTCGTGCGGCCTCCAAACACAACCGTACAACCTCCCTGTCATCACTGTACGACCTCCTTGCCACAATTGTACGACGTCTCAGTCGTAACGTACAACCACCCACCACCGTATGACCAACACCTACCGCACGGCCAACCCTCTCCCACCGTATGACCTTCAGCCTGCACCGTACGACCAACTACACCTGCACCGTACGGCCAGCTGCATCCCAGCGTACGGCCTGCCTCCCCTCACCGTACGACCTGCCTTCTCCCATCGTACAGTCCATCTGCTCCGTACGACCTGCACCTCCAGTACGCCAGGAGCCGAGGTCCTGTTAGCCAATCCACCAGGGGTCAGGAACATTACAGTATGTCTCTTCAATGAATATGAAGATATATAGGCCAGATTCAATTCATTGTTTGAAGTGTGTCCTGTGTTTGGATAAAAGAGTATAAAGTACATACACCAGATTTAGAGAGGGCTACATATGATCTAATTATTTCTGAATTGAGAAGAAGAGTATGTGGAGTTTGTAGCAGAATTAAAGAAGAGATTGTGGAGATAATGTGGCAGACTTATTATTTGGATTATAGTAGATTCGAGAGGAGAATTACATTAGAATTCAAAGGTATTGAAGTTTGTGCCTCATTTTGGTGAAGTTGATGCTTCATATTTAGGGGTAGGTGCCTCTAGTAGGTTGGCGCCCATAGGTACTCTTGTCTTTTTGGTGTTCTTACTTAATAAACTTGAATATTTACGTTGTCATTGAGGCTTCTTTGGATATAATCCTCCTGTATTTAGTAGGTTAGGAACTATCTTGTGAGACTCGGTACATGTCTCCAGTCGATGGTCATATAGGTGTCTCCATACTTGATATCTATCATATTGCAATGAGAGATTCATCATTGGTGGTACCTAGTTTTGTCACACTTTGACATCCTTTTTGCAACATTTTTGACATCCTTTGTGCAACATTGGCTCTATTTCTTCCTAAGGGGAGGAATATTGTTCCAAATCATTGGACCATCTTTGTAGGAGATTTTACATTAGGGGAGACTCCATAGTCTCTTTTCTCTATAATGAGGGGGCCCTTTTCCTCTCATGGTGTTTTGTTTCTCCCATTTGTCATTGAGAGCATTTTGTGTTTTCATCTCTCTTTTGGGGAGGGAATTTTCCCCAATGGCTTTTTCTCCTTTTCTCCATTTGCGAGAGATTGCATTGCATGTGTACATGGGTATCTAACATGGCCTAGTAGCTAGGACCCATCTTGCATTGTGTGCATACATTCTCCCTGAGTTGCACTTACGGAGGGTGTTGGTGTCTTTAATTGTTGCACCTAGTAAGTCGTTCTCCTAGGTTCTAGACACACATGTTACTTAAGCTTATTTAGGGACCACATAAGAATATTCCAACTTTTGGTGGTGTTTTCACATTATTACTTTTCAAGTGGGACTTTCACATTTGGTGGTCTTTTCACGTTATCACTTTTCCACCTTTTGTGGATGTGTTGCACAAACACCTTTCCACCTTGGAAGGTGATCCCACCTTTAGTAGACCTATGACACAAACATTTTTCCACCTTGGAGGTTGATCCAGCTTTAGTGAACATGTGACACTTTAAGTTTTCCACCTTATTTGGGTAATAAGTTATCACTTTATGTATCATGTCACAAGACTAAGACGCTTGTCATAATCTTATGCACTCCTATGTTCTCACCTTGGTCTATTTAACAAGTGGTTTCCTTTGTAATATCATTCCGGCTGATTCAGTGAAGTGAATTCAATTAATTCATTTATTGCATTCTTGTCGAGAATATAGTTTATTCTTGTCATATTATTTTTCTTATTATTGTGTTTTCCATTAGACCTCAAGATCTTGGGTGGCTGCCTTCATAGCCAAATCTTACACTTTCTTCAATTATGTCAAATGCATAATTGATAAGTATATCTTCTTAGTCATAGATTTATTTGAATATATGTTGAATGGAATAGTTACCTAGTTAATCTAGGAGTGGCCAAACGTGGTGGAGGAGATTATTAATTTTAAAATATTGCAAGTTTTTCTTTATAACTCTATTTATAATTACCATAGAATCTCCTTAAATTTATACTTTATTGGAGCCATAAACATTTCATGTTTGTAAACCCAAGATAAGGGCTTGGACCTTTGCTTCGTTGTTGATTCCCTCCGTAAGTTTCTAGAAGCTGCTCCAATCAATTTGCTTTCTTCATTTATAATAATGCAACAGGCTGCTGAAGCTCTTGGATTTCCTTTGGATGCTTCATCAAAATTCAACTTATACTAGCCTTTGTCCGGGTAGGGGTGCTGGGCATTACATTGAATATTTCCCAAATATTTGAAGCATCAACCCTTCCATCTCCATTAATGGGGGAGTTTTCACAGTGTGTCAATTAATGTCAATTGATTGATTAATCGATTTAAGGATTTTAATTTGATATCTCAAGCTTGAGTGCTAGATAAGATGTTATATATGTATATGTCTCTGTGAATTAACCTGTGTAGTATGCACATGTTTCTTTTTCAATGGTATACTTTCTGTAGTAGAGAGTAACAAACTTTAGATGGTTTATAAGGTGGCAGTTGGATGGCAAGAACTTATCTGCATTTGCATCTGCCGTTGAGATAATTAATGAAACTGCTACAGTAGAGTTAATTAATGTTATGTGCTGCATGAAAGTGTGAGAGTACTGAGTAAGGGCTTTCAGTTCTACTATTTGTCCTTGTTATGCTTTATTTCTTTCTTTATGATTCACAATTTTTCTTCTTTAGGCATGTTTCTTGACCATTATTTGGTTATAAAGGGGACATAAGAGGCGAAAGCACTTAGAGGGACTGCAGCAGTTGACGCATTTAGAAATAAAATGGTTTTTCAATTCACCAGATTGTTAAGTCTCAATATTATCATGCTAATATCTCCATTGGCTATTTTCTGTAGCATTCAATGCTTAATGGAGTTAAAAATTGGAGTAGCCATTATGGTGGTGGTTATAAAAGTAGAGGACTTCAAGTAACATTGTGCATATCTAATTCTGTGAAAATTCCATAATCTAATATAATTTCTAAAAACTGAATATAGGCTGGAAACTCGGATGTGTTGTGTTGCGTATGGAAGAGTTAATATTGTTGTTTATTTTATCTTAATATGAAGTTGACAAATATTTGTGAAATGTGTAGGCCAGATACACGCCACATTTTTGTTGAAATTGGCTTGGGATTTCATGTGGAGTTTACTTGGTCTGAAGCTCTGCAGTTCATATCTACCAAGGAGGCAGTATTAGCCAGGTTATCTTCCTCTTCTTCCTCCCTCTTTATCTCTTTCTCACACAAACTTGCATACATAAGCACAAACACTTCTGAAGATCTCCTATCCCCCTAAAAGTCAAATTATTGCTCAATTCTGGAAACTGGCGCATTGATCTATAAGTTATCTGCATCATATCCTCTCCCCATAGTGTACCCTGTAATTGACTAAATAAATTACAATACATTGCCAAAGCCGAAAAGCATGATAACATTTTTATGTCATGCTTTACCTTTAACAGTTTGAACTTAAAGCTTTCTTCACTCTATTTTAGAAAATAAATTCAAGTGTTTTCCTCTACATATTTCCACAAAAGGCCAACTGACAGCGAAACTAATCATAAGCACTTAATACAGTACTGTAGCAAATATAGACTGGCAGACACATTGAAGCCTAGCTCTAATACAGCTCAACAAAACCAATAAGACATGCTCTATCTAAATCAATATTGGCATTGCATGTTAGTACAAGCATCTTTCAAGAAGCTTGATATCACATTCTCCTCCAAACCAAAATAAAAATAGAAACATTTTGTTGATGCATGTAGCCACGATTAGATAAATTCATAATACCGAAGCATATAAATGATCAGATTAAAGATCCATAAATGTATATATCAATATATATATATATGATGATAATTATTATTATCATTATATATATATATTATATGATATTATTACTATATATTCCTTATGATCGAATTAAATCTGATAACTAATATGAATCGGTGTCAATGTTAATATTCATAGAGTACGACAGTTGGTCACACCTATGATAGGCGTGACTCCTCAAGGAGTCACGTCTATCATAGACGTGACCCACCATGATTACACTAAGGTATATATGCTGACCGATCTGTTCTATACTCACACCGAAATTCATAAGTATGAAGTATCTTGAACAGCGATCAATATATGTTACATTATAATTATGTAAAGTTGCCATCATA
>MU225762.1:964695-982077 GCA_018584345.1 Thuja plicata
GAAGCATATAAATGATCAGATTAAAGATCCATAAATGTATATATCAATATATATATATATGATGATAATTATTATTATCATTATATATATATATTATATGATATTATTACTATATATTCCTTATGATCGAATTAAATCTGATAACTAATATGAATCGGTGTCAATGTTAATATTCATAGAGTACGACAGTTGGTCACACCTATGATAGGCGTGACTCCTCAAGGAGTCACGTCTATCATAGACGTGACCCATCATGATTACACTAAGGTATATATGCTGACCGATCTGTTCTATACTCACACCGAAATTCATAAGTATGAAGTATCTTGAACAGCGATCAATATATGTTACATTATAATTATGTAAAGTTGCCATCATACCTGTGAGAACAACACATTTTATAAAGCCTATCAGGTTAGATATTTAAGAAAATGAACAAGCAGTTTTGCTTCTATATGCTGACACATTTATCAGAATTGGTAAATTCATCTATCTTGATGATATATACATCTGCTGCGACTACAATTTAGCTGTATAAATATTATACAAAAGCAGACCCTTACTTTCATATTACAACTGTAGTCACAATAGAAGATCTGCACATGATTCATCAATCTTTAGTATCCACCATTGAATATGAAGTCTGACTCCTGATACGAATTGGTGCCCAATTTGTGTGTACTCAGAAGAACTTGACATATGTACTCAAGCACTCGTATTTTAGAGGATCATGTAAAACTTATTAACATGGTCCTTTGTGTTGGGATTGTGATCAGACTTTCCATAAACATACAGAAAAATAAGCAAATGGAAACAACAGAAGGAAGATTGCGTTAAACTCTTCAGTGTTCCATTGAGAAACCACAAGCAAAATATTTCACAACATCTATTTCCAACAAACTCTTCCTAATTAGTCATCCTTAATAAGAATCAGTCCTTATCTTGTTATCACTATAACTATTGGAATCACATTATCATGATATCAATAGCTGTTGCAAAAGAAACCCTCTTGCACCTCCTTGCAGCCCCTCTGTAGCCATTGCTTCTCTTTGGTTGATTTCCTTGACTCTTGTGGAGCCAAACTGTAGTCCATAGGTCCTTTTGAGTTCTATGCTTTCCTGGTTGACATTTTCGACAGAAAGATTGGTCAGATCCACCACTAAAAAAATTGAACAGATATAATTTCCAATCTAATAGGTTTCTCTGGATGTACATAATTGTGCTCCCTTCTTGCATTCAGACTATACTATACACAATCTTAAGACTAAGACTTTTGAATCTATATCAGCACAATTTTTAATTGCAAATTTGACTTTCTTAATTATTCCTATACTGTCAAAACTGCACCTATGACCTGACTTATGAACCATGAATTAACTATTAATTATTCATATAACTGATTTCTATCAAAATTGATTGCACAAGCTGTGAAAATTACATTGCAAGGCAGCTTATTATATTAAGCCAGAGAATGAAATTACAACCCCTACAATTGAAGAACCTTACAACTAGACAACCTACATGCAACAATGTGCTAATGATAGCATGAGTAAAACTACATTGCAAACTACATTGATATATTTAGTTTTCTGGTATAAAATAATTGGATTTGAAGTGTGTAAGTAGCATTGAAGGTATCTGTAGTGTCTTAAATTGCACCCTATGCATCTATAACACCTGAACATTAGACTTGGTGCATTTATGACTAAATACGTGATCAAGCTTTCAAATTTCGATATCATGGATCAAATGCAAAGTGTTCATGCTCTCGGCCCAAATTTGGAGTTGATTTGGTTAGACAACCGCTCGGCGCACAAATGTCCCAAAAAGATTACGAATTTTAAAAGTGCAACCTATGCATCACGCCTCTTTCAACATATGTCCTTTTGCTTGGATACATTCGAAATGGCTACAGCTGCCCATTCTGATCAACAAAACCCTCCATTCCACTCATTTTTGACTCTAGCAACAAAATCTCTCTTGGCTCGTACTCTAATCTCCATAGCGAAGCTCTATTGGAATCTACACACTATCTTGCAGGAAATTAGTCTCATCAGCCACATACACAAGCTGTTATCTCAAGAGAGGGGTCTACGCTGCGTAACACCATCTCTTCTCTCTTATCTTTTGTATCTAATATCTCTTTTGTCAAGTCTTTAAGTGCTTATATTATCTATTTGCATTTAATCCTATGTAGTAGAGGTTTTCCTCCAGTAAGCGGGGTTTTGTTTCTATTACTTTATCAATATCGTTTTATCTCATGCAATAGCGGTTTTTCTCCATTAAACTTGGTTTGTTTCTATTGCATATCTTACATAATAGGGGATTTCTCCATTAAGCGGGGTTTGTTTCTACTATACTATCATTTATTGATTTTATTCCAAATCTATCTATCTAGCTATCGGTGGAGGTGGAAACACCAAAATAGGGGTTTGACTGCTGCAAGCGCCTATACTACCCCAACATTTTTCCCTAACTCCATGTGTAGGTGACAAACAGGTCCGTTAATCAAAGAGGAACGTGCAAGAGTGAGACAAACTGGTCTTCTATCTTTTGTTTGTACGGATGAAAGTGATGCGTAGACGTCCCGCGACACACTAGCGTTCTAAGCCGAGACTATGTCCGTTCCAGGATAAGAAGTTTATTGTTCAAGTTTTCTATTTCTCTAACTAAAATACTTTTGCCTTTCTGTATTCGCCAATTATTTCAGCATTTAAATTTTTGTATTTAGTTAATAGTCCTTTCATTTAATTTATCTCCCTAACTCATCAGAGCACTAGTAAAGTGAGGTAGCGTATGGTACATTTGCTCTTTAGGATCTTGATGTCTTGCAAATCCCCTACACTACATTTTGGTGACCCTGATGTGAGTGCCTCATGTTGGATCTTATCCTTAAAAAATCGATGCATTCGACAAGTTGTTCTCAAAGAACAACTTTGATATGTTGGAAGATGTCCTAGATGATTTCTTGGAGGTATCTCCTCATATTCGAGAGACTACTAAAGGTCTCTCGCAATCATGGTTTCCTTCTTTGAAGGTTGAGAAGTCTGTGAATGTCATTGTTGTATCTTCTTCTCCTCCAAAGCGTAAGAGATCTGTTAGTTATGTGACTATTGCTAGCCCTTATCCTAGAAAGCTTAAATCTGTATATGGTAAACCATTTGGTAATGATTCTCTTGACTTGTTTAATAAGTTCACTCAATCTAGAAATAATTGTTGTAATTCTATTGCTCACACATATAATACTAGAAGGAATAAACATAATGTTGACCAGTCTAGTGTTGTTCTACCACCACCTTAAGTAAATATACCCCAAGCACCTAAGCCTGCGACCAAGCAATCAAGTGACTATAATCTTATTGAGCACCCTCGTGTTACTCCAACTAAGATCTCACTTTGAGATTTGCTTCAAAAGGCCCTAGTGTACCAAGGTATGCTTCAGATAGCTCTTCAAAAGATCTTACTAGTCTTTTCCGCTAGGTTGATAGATGTAAATGTGTTGATGGACCATATACATGAAGACATGCCGAATATTATGTTCTATCCACATGAACTCCCACCTTTGGAAGTGAGAAATCTGGCAGATCCATTGATGATAATTGTTTATGTTAATGGTGTCGGTATAAGGCGAACCCTCATTGATACCAGTTCAAGGCTCAACGTTTTTCGTCTAGATCAAGGTACACAAGAATTCTTTGGCCACGCCTTCATTGTTTATTCGTGGTTTTGAATCTTGATAAGATCACAAGACCGCTTCAGGCACTGTTATATTGCCTTAGAAGGTTGGGTCGATCACTATTTCAACCTTGGTATATGTTATGCCAAGGCCTTTTCCTTACAACCTACTTCTAGGTAGACCTTGGCTTCATGTCTTGGGGGTTGTTTCATCAACTTTTAATGGTTTCATTAAGTTTGTGGAGGATAATCAAGTGGTTACTAGTAAGGCTGATCCTGACACCATGAATTTATGCCAAATGGCTCCAGAAGGTTCACCTTGATCTCGCCTACTTTTGATAACTATATTTCATTGTTGCCTTCCAACATGCCGACATGCGCCTCCTTGGTGTCCCTTAAGGTGGATACCTAGGACAATGTTGTCCCAAAGGAAGAATTGCTTGAAAACCAGGGCCTTGCAAAAGAGGATCCTCCCAAAGTAAATCCCTCTAAAGTAGTCTTAAACCTATTAATGTTGAATCATCTTCAAAATCTTCTCCGTTTGAGGTCAACGCGTGCTTGGGTAACCTTATATGTTATGGATTCTCATATTGGTGAATACAAGGTAAACCCCGTTCACTTGGAAATTCCCAAGATTTTTTTCGCTTTGGCTACAATGGAAGATTATGCTTCTATAAAGCTAGGTGATACTTTCCATGTTGACCATCTTTCCTATACGAATCCTTTGAGTTTTGAGGAACTTCAATCCACTTATGGGCCAGGGTATGATTTGGTTTCAAAATATGACTATGATGGTAGAGGTCGCAGTCCTAATGTGGAAGGTATTCGAGTCCCTTTGGAACTAGAGCTTCGACACCACAATACTTGGTTTGAATATCGTGCCACATGTCACAACAAAAAACCATGGTTGAATGTCAACATGATTACTATTGAGCCTCTCCTTGTCAAGTTAGTCCACCCTAAGTACATTGATGCCAGCGCGAGCTCCAAGGAAGTTCCTTTGGATGTTTTCTCCTTGGAGGAAGCTCTAGAGGAATCCCTGGGTGCTTACGCTAGTTTCCCTTTCCATCACCATAAATGTCGATTTATGTTTTATTTGGAAAACCAGACATACTTTAGGGAATCCATTAAACATGTCGATGGAGAAGCATCTTTGCCTCGTGATGGTGAGAATACCTCAATGCTACATCCTAAAGACCGTAATACCCTAATCAAAGGATATACTACCGATTCTAAATTTCTTGAGATGATCATCAAGATTGGTAAGTGCCTTTCTTTAGAAGAAGCTAAGTCACATGCCAATCTTCTACAACATTACTTTGACACTTTCGCGTGGTCTTATGAGGACATCCCTTGTATTGGCGTGGTCTTATGAGGACATCCCTTGTATTGATGAACCCATTTGGTTCATAATATCGTGCTATGTTTCGATGCTAAGCTTGTTAAGCAAAAGATCTCAAAGATGAATCACATGGTTGCTTTATTAGTCAAGACTGAGATAGAGAAGCTCTTAAAGGTTGGCTTTATCCGTCCCATAGACTATTCACCTTGGACATCGAATATATTCTTGTTAGTGAACATGATGGGTGAATTCGTATATGCATTGACTTTTGAGACCTGGACAAGGCTTCTTTGAAAGATGATTTTCCATTGCCTAATATCGATATGATTGTCAACTCAATGGCAGACCATGCATTACTTTCCTTTATGGATGGCTTCTCATATTATGATCATATTCATATTAACTCGGAAGATCAATATAAGACATGTACAACCCCTTGGGGTACCTTCTGCTATGTGGTTATGTTGTTTATGTTGAAAAATGTTGGTGCAACCTATCAATGCATGATGTCCCTTATCTTTCATGAGTTTATTCATAAAATTCTTGGAGACTGTCGATAACATCTTGGCAAAGTCTATTTTTTGTCAGGATCATGTTAATAACCTTCAACTTATCTTCGAAAGACTTTGACTCTACAAGATGAGACTGAATCACCTCAAGTCTTTCTTCCGTGTGGATGCTGAAAAACTTCTGGGATTCATCATTTCTTAATGTGGAATTGAAGTTGCTATGAATAAGATTGACACAATTGTTAGCTTGCCTGCATCATCTTTCAACTCATAGTTTGCAAGGGAAAATTTAGGCCATACAAAGATTTGTATCCTAGTTGGCTCATTGTACTTTTCCATTCATGCGATTCTTGAAGAAGGATGTGCATTTCAACTAGGATGGTGAATGTCAAGAAGCTTTTGTTTCCATTATTTTCCTTATCCTCTTGTCCGAATGTTGGCTATACAAGACAAACCCTGTCCACTTTATGTCTTAGCGTCACCCAATGCTTTAGCAGTCTTACTGGCTCAGTATGACAACAACAAAGAGAGAGTTGTCTACTACATTATTCACATTCTTATTGATTACAAAACCCGATACTCTGTAATGGAAAAGCAATGTCTTGCCCTTGTCTTTGCAACATAGAAGCTGATACACTATCTCCTACATATAGAAACTCAGGTCATCACTAAGAACAATCTTCTTAGGCATCTATTCTCCATTGCTAATCTCTTTGGGAGATTGGAAAAGTGGATAATGTTGCTTTTGAGTTTGACTTCAAGTTTATAACTCAAAAGTCTATTAAAGGTCAAGCTATCGCTGTTCAATTAGTGGAAGCACCCTCACTTAAGACAATTTCTACTATGGATCTCTTCCTTGATGAGAATTTGTTTATGATCAACCATGACCCCATATGGGAGATGTATTTCGATAGATCGAGATGTCAAGCTAGTTTAAGAGCAAGTGTGATTTTAGTTTCACTTGAGGGCAAACTAGTTCCTCTTTCCTTTCGTCTTGAGTTTCATTGCACTAATAAAATCGCTAAATACGAAGCCCTTATTGCTGGCTTGCGCGTTGCAATTGCTTCCGAAGTGACACACATCCGTATTCATTGTGACTCTGAGTTGATTGTAAATTAAATCATGGGAGCATATCGTGTTAAGCAATCAAAGGTATCCTAGTATTATTGGAATTTGGCCTTGAATCTTCTTAAGTGATATTCTTACAATTTACCATTAACTGTATTCCTAGAAAAGAGAATCGTCATGCGTACGCATCGGAAAGCACAACTTCCCTTGTATGCCTTGAGTATAACACGAACGAGTATCACTTAGTGGTACTAGTTATTTGCTCTCGTGTTATATCGAATAAGCCTGATCTTGAGAGCCTAATGTGTGCACACAGACTCGGGAGAATGGTTCTTTGATATATACACAACTATTTGAAGTTTGGGAACTTTCCAGATGACGCCAGTAAAAAGAATCATGTCAGGAAACGAAAGCTCTCTGCTCGGTATATAATCTTATCTAATGTTCTCTATAGTAGATCTTATAACAATCTTCTTCTACGGTGCCTTATTAAAGCTGAAATACCCCTTGCCCTTCAAGAAGCTCATTGTGGCTCCGTGGATAGACATCTTGGTAGTAAATCCTTAATATGTAAGCTGATCCACATGGGATATTATTGGCAAATGATGGAACAAGACTACTTTGCCTTTGTCAAGAAGTTTCCCCAATGTCAGCAACACAATAACCTGATTCAAACTCATGCACAAGAACTCTAAACTCAGGGTTCTCCCTAACATTCCTGAACATGGGGCTTGGATATCAACGAAAAGATATCTCCCCATTCCTTTGAAGGACATACCTTTAACGTAACAACTACTGATTACTTTATGAAATGGGTCAAAGTAGTCTCACTAAGATCCATCACTGCTAAAGCAATTTGTGGCTAACTTCTAAATAACATTATTCTTGTTTTAGATTTCGCTCTACCATTGTTTCTGACAAAGATACTTTGTTGATAAAAAAATAAAATAAAGCAATTCCACAAGAAATTCCATATTCAGCATCGATTCTCTACATCTTACTATCCTCAATTCAATGGCCAAGATGTAGCTTCCAACGAGACTATTGAATAGGTCTTGTGTAAGATGGTGAACAAGCATGCTAAGGGTACTAATTGCATTGTGGGCCTATTGCACGAGCATTTGTATGGCTACTGGTACTACGACCTACAACCTTGTGTATGATGCTAATGCTATCATGCCTGAGGTTGATTGATGATGACACCTACTGTGTTAACCGTCTACATTAGCTTGAGTTGCTTTATGAGTGCCGCCTAAAGGCCCTTCAACACCTTCAAGCTTATCAAAAATCTTTATCTAAGCTATACAATCAAATCGTTCTTTCTCGAACCTTTAAAATAGGTGATGTCATTCTTCATGAGAACTTGAGAAATGTAAATGTGCCACCCGATCAAAGAGGGAAATTCAGCCTGAATTGGTTAGGTCCTTACATCATCACCTTTGTCTATGGTTTTGGTGCTTATTGTCTATCTGAGATGGATAGTGTTGTGAGGTTTTCACACCATCACCCCATTGCAAATGGGGACCCCCTCTTTTTGCTTTGGCAGGAGTAGTGGTTTTAGGCTTAGTTACTGAATTCTTTCCTCTGACCCTCGGATGCGGATGCAGATGCGTTTGGAGGTGGAGGCGGATGCGGGTGCCCCTGGATGCGTCTAGGAAGCGCACCCCAGGGCATCCAAAGCCCTAGGATGTGCTTCCTGGACGCATCTAGGGGCATTAAAATAATTTTTTTCCGTTTTGGTAAATGGATACATTGAAACGACATTGAGGTGATCTTCTATAGTGCTCTGGTTCAAGAAATGCAATTTTCATAAAATTTTGCCTTTAAAAATTCAAAAGGGATGTCAAACAAACCGGTTTCTGTAGAAGATATTGCCATTGATATTATTGAGTTGATACTTTTTGGTAGGGTGGAATGGGGAATTAAAAAGATTCATGCAATTGGTAATTTGTTAAAGTCTAATAAATGTGAAGTGTTTAATTGGTAATGGTGGAGGTTTTTCTGCTTTAATAAGTGTATTAGATGAATTTGGTCACAGGCACTGTTCTGGCTTATTAGTTAGTTATATCCATCCAACGCAAGAAAAACTGACAATATCTCTTAGCTTTGCAAGCATACATTATTGATTTTAAACATGATATATCATATATCTTGTTTAAAACCAATCTACATATATCTTGATTCTGACTGATTACTGAATCTTCATATATCTTATGCTTCTGATTGATTATTGAATCTTGATTGATGAACATTGAATCTTGAACTACATTTTGATTTTGTATATGATATGGCTTATTTGAATATTTGTGAACTATCAATTGGCATTTAATATTTATCTTGAATCTTGATCAATGATGAAGTATCATACTATGATTACTATCAAATGATTTAATTTTGTAGATTTCTTGCATTTCTTCTTGTATATATATATATTAACGCACCAAAGCGCATCCAAAACTCCCCCAAAAACTTTTCACACATCTGTGCACCCGATTCTTGTACCCACATCCACATCTGCACCTGAAGCGGCAACTTAGGTCTTAGGTGGTAGCATTTTCTCAAGTCTCCCAACTTGAGAGACGAGGTTGAGCAACTTTGTCCATTTAGGGAGTCAAGGTTCAAGGGTGAGAAAGAACAAGAGCTAGCCAAGTCACCAAGTTGAAAGCGAAAATCACCATCAAGAGAGGGAATGAATGTGAAGAATTGATATGAAGGTGATTCAACTTGGGTTTGGAGTCAAAACAAATGAACAAGGGATGATGAGACTCAAAGTTGGGACAAGATTTGATGAGCAAAACAAGTATGAAATGGGGGATTGAGGATTCCAACACGCAAAGTAAAGGGGTCGGAAATCCCAAGATCTTCGGATTTCTGCCTGTTGGTTCCCAAATCAACAGATTGGAAAGTTTTAAGAGTGCCAAATTCTATGTTTAAACCCAATTGGCCAACTAACGGGAATAACCAAATTGTGGTTAACTTCCCCTACACTTTAGGCTTTGTAGGACCTAGGTGGGTACACCTATTCACCAATTGGATCTCTTAGTTGATGCTTTTTATAGCAGATTATGTCTTCTATCTGTATTCTACTTCTAGTTTCTATCTCAAAATGACATATGTTCTTGAAATAGGCTTGTCTGATAACTGTTAAGTTTTAGGATAGCTGCAAATGTAATTGCACTCTATATTTTATGTGTTTTCCAAATGCAACGATCTCTCTTGCATTTATATTGAGGATGAGGCAAGGAGAGACATGTCCCTTCATGGGACATCTCTATTCGTTATTATGTGATTAATATTATGATGATTGATTATGTAACTACACACACACACATAATATCTCTAAATCATTATTATATTAATTTTTCCTAATACTATTTTAGATATATATCTATATATATTATATCTCACATAATAAATATATATATATATTTTCAATAGTCTCATAGGATTCCGATAGAAGCTACAAAACATCAACACTCCCTCTTAGCTAGGGAGGATAAACACATGATATGATATTACCTCAGCATAATATCAAGAATGGCATGTTTAAGAATATTTTTGATCAGAAGATATTCACCATTAGATATCATCTCATGATATCAGGAGTAATGGCCATAGAATATCAAGCCACATGATATTTACCATGTACTCAGAGTAATGGCCTCAGAGTATCAAGTTGCATGATATTCACTATGTACTCAAAAAATGTCCATAGGTAATGTGCACATGTACCCCCAATGATACTTACCATAGGAACATTCATTGTATGTTTAAGGAACTTAATCCACAATGCAAGATATAATCTATTACGATCTGTCTCAGACATCATAAGATGTCCATCACAATAGAAGGCCATGGTCTGTTTAAGGAACTTAATCCACCATGCAAGATATCATCTATCATGATCTGTTTCAGACATCATAAGATGTCTATCACAATAGAAGGTCATGGTCTGTTTAAGGAACTTAATCCACCATGCAAGATATCATCTATCATGATCTGTTTCAGACATCATAAGATGTCTATCACAATAGAAGGTCAAGTTATTGTAAGATCATCACCTTCCAATAAATTTTACAAATACAAGTGATAATCATTTGGAAGTTGTCACTTCCTCATGATTTATACAGGGGGCAGGCCCATTAAAAAACATGGAGTCACACACATGACATCCATCATGCCTCAATGCAGAGGGTGGAAACAAGGGATTTCACCTCGAGCTTCTCTCATAGAGAACTCATTGAGTAGATATCAATTTGTTGATCTTTTTATCCAAGATTGCTTAAGATGAATTGTCAGACTCCCTCTGAGTCTGATATCAATCTTTTGAGCTCCTTGTCCAAAGTTACTTCTGCAGAGTCAAACTCCCTCTGAATCTGATATCAATCTTCTTTTTGCTGCAAGAGCATCCCCGGAAAAGCTCAAGGCAAATAGCTCTTATAGTACGTATAGAAATACATATGAGAGAGAGACTACAATGAGTAGATAAATGTAATATTCAAGAATAAATACTAATCTGCGCATCAACATCTTTGACACAAGTTGCTTCAATGAAGGTCCATATACATCAAATCTGAAAACACCTCAGATTATTTGAGAGACATCTCCCCACTAAGGATGGTTCAAATGGGAATGTAACATTGGTTATTAACCCCCCCCACAATGTAAAATTTCCACTCTTATATCGTTGAACAATTCTCATGTCTTCTTGTGAAATGACTAGATTGCTCCAAGAGAGGTGACACTCTATAATTAATGCTTGCTCTCTAGAAAGAGACTCCCTTCTTTGAATACGTGCTTCTTTGTTAATGCTTGACCACGATCGTAACAAATTAATATATTTCTTTAATGAAAGCCGCTACAAAGTTTAACTAATCATTATGGAAATCGCTGTGTATACTTTGCAAATTCATCGTCCTCAACCTCTTAGTAAACAACGCTTCTTTTCTTTAATCAAGTCACTTTATTCAAATATCAGTGCTTAAATTATGTCTTCAATGAATTGCCGCGTTCAGGAATGACATAGTTGCCAATATATAATTGCTGATGTTTGCTTCTTAACAAATCTGCTACAATTCACTTGACCTTATTCTTTGCACTTGGTGTGGACAAAAGTTTGCAACACAACTTCACTCACTGGATTTCAGTTTCACATAGACCCGTACACAGTCGGTCATAAATTTTGAACCTGACACTTTCTCTCCAATCGCTCTGGTGAGATTCTTCGCAATTTGTTTATCACCAACATATCCAAAATGTAGCAAAATCCAACGGTGTATTTGTGAGATATGGTCCCCGTATTGAGACTGTATTTTTGTATTTTTTGAGACAGTCACACATTCACTATCAACAAACTACTCTCTTATATTTGCAGCTTGGCTCTGATACCATGTTAAGTTTTAGGATAGCTGCAAATGTAATAGCACTCTATATTTTATGTGTTTACCGGATGCAGCGATCTCTCTTGCATTTATATTGAGGATGAGGCAAGGAGAGACATGTCCTCATGTCCCATGAAGGGACATGTCTATTCATTATTATGTGATTAATATAATGATGATTGATTATGTAACTATACACACACACACACATAATATCTCTGAATCATTATTATATTAATTTCTCCTAATACTATTTTAGATATATATCTATATATATTATATCACACACACACACACACACACACACACACATATATATTCAATATTTATAGGATTTATCCGACAGAAGCTACAAAACATCAACAATAACTTGGTTCTATCTTCTAATTATCTTACTTTATCTTTTCTTGTTATTGCTACTTTTTCTTTAATTCTATAACTATCTTGATATCTGATTCTTGCTTCTAGGTTCTACTACTGAAATCTGGTTTTATTTAGAATGAAGTTATGTATTATAGACTAGTGCCTTCTTCTCTATCGGGCTATAGAGTCACCCTCTTTTAGACCCTACGTATAACTCTGAGAGACAAGTTTTAAATCCTCCCTGTGGATGGATCTGTCAACTATCTAACCCCCAATACTATATAACTATATGGCACCACCACAATTAGTCCAATTGAATTTAACTTTCCCATGAAAGACCAATTAGACAAGAAACAAATAGATAATTACTCCCCAAATGTATCTTGATGCTCAAACTATTATGACAACATACAATTTCTTCATAAGTGGATTTAAGATAGCAATTATTTACCTTAGATGATAATCACAGAGAATTGATCTAGATAAAAGATTTTCCACAACACAATTGAGACAAAAAGTACTGATTTATATTGCTTTAAAACTAATATCAGATATGTATCTAATGTTACGCCATATGATGATATTACAATTACAAAATGATCTTCCTTATATATGGAAGATATAAGTCCTTTCACCAAACAGACATGTCTTTTAATACATAAACACATAACCTTAACAAACAACTAATTGTTTTTTGAAATAAACAAATTCACTCCTCCTAGATGATCAATGTATTCCTGATCTTTGTACACATTAATGTTGAGGCACAAATGTATCATGACATATTCTTGTCTATAGAAAGTGTCCGTAATCTTGATCACATGAGGTGCCAAGTCATCATCTCCTTTGATATCTTCAATAGCCCGAGACATGATGTTGGTTAATTCAGCTTGCCATTGCTCGAGTGACAGGAATGCTCCATCATGTAAAATAGTTGGGAGTATATCAGTTTCTTTCCCTTCCAATCTCTTAATGTCCTCCATTAGTTCCCTATGAAATCCTTTATGACTTTTATGCAGTTCTTTACCTTTTGTTAGATCATTCGGTGGCAACGTATCTTGTATTTGCATTTTCTCATCTAGTCTTCTCTGCAACCTGTCATGCTCTTCAAGGACCCTATTGTCCTTGTGCATGTATTCCAAAAGTCCATAGTTCGAGCCAGCATAGCTTTTAAACAGTGTCTGATTATTTTAATTGCCAATTTATTTACTTTTCCATTATTTCTTGCCTCCATGTCTTTTAATTTCTTTTCCAGTTTTTTGTGTTTCAATTCTCCAAAATGTGGCATCTTGGAGAGCAACAACCACTCTCTGTTCTTGTTCATAATCAAATGAGGGCTCTCCTCTCTTGATGGTGTGGGTAGTGTTCTCTCTTGCAATGAATTGTGTGGCTCTCTCCTGCCATTGTTGTTTTTCTTACTCTGAACGTTCATATAGACTTATATGTGTCTCTTTCTCTAACCAGTTGTTCAATCTGATCCTGATTCAATTGTGCTACATCCAAAGTCAATTTTGCTGTTATTCTAGGATCGGTTTTCCCTACTTGCTGAACCATTAAATGACCAAATGCTTCTTCTATGTCAACAAGAACAGGCCTTTTGTTCCTAGGATATGTGGCCCACTGAAGTAGAGCCTTTTGGCCTGTGTCATATCCAGATCCTGTGTAAATCCTGTCCACTTCCTCTTGTACCATCCTTTTCTATGGATTTTGCTGCTTCACAAAACTATCAAATATAACAACAGACTTCATATCCTTTGGAAACTAATTACACCTACTTCTTTTAGAAGTTGCCTTACCCTTTGTAGGGTCATTTCTCTCATCTCACTTTCTACTTCCATTTGCAATTTCTGTAACACTTCTTGGTTTGCTACATTGTTTGTCCTTTCTCTAAACATTTTCCCTTTATACTCGTATAGAAAAGTTTTGTACTCTGAAGTGTAAACAAAATCTTGGTTAGATACAAAATCCTCATAATCTAAAATTCTCTCATCCTCAATTTCCTGTGTTTGTATTTGACCAATCATGACTTCGTTTGGAAAGTCATCATATACCTCTATTGATGGTATATGTGCAGGTGTCTCCTCCCTCATGGGATCATCATTAAAACTGAACTCAACTGTTGACTCACGTAAAAGGTGTTACTGCTCTGATATCTTTTGGTCTTTCTCTGAAAACATACAAGGGAATATCATTAAAAATTTCTTCACTATGCTCAAACTGGATCCCCAATGTTAATAGCTTCCTCTCTATCCATGTTCTTGATCAAATCATCGATCAACATCGGTTCATGATCAAATCCTCTAAACTTCCGAGATGATTTGGCCCACTAGATGTATCCTTCAGGATTAAAGTTTTTTCTCGGATCACCTGTAGACATACAGTAATAATCAAAATTTCCTTTGACCAACTCATAACTTCCTTTGCTTTTATCTACAAACTCTCACAAGGATAGGGATCCAGGCATTATAGATTATTTGCCGCGGGACCTCAAATGCAGGGTGCTTGAAGTAGACAATTGTCTGATAATTTTGAAGTATGCAATTCTATTTGGAACATTTTTGGGTAGAACATAGGGACATCCCTCAAACCGATATACTCTTATTTGGGTATGGTCCTTAAAAGAATACCAATCTCCCCAATTATGGTCTATAGCACTCTGTACTTCAAACTCCTTAGGTCTTAGGAACCTTTATTTATCTTAGGTGATAGAGAGTGATCATAAGAATGACCCAATAGTTTACACAACTGTGTCACAAAATGCTCCACAAAACACATATGTGGACAAAAGGTAAACCTCTGGTCCCATATGGACAGCCACAAATGCATAGGTTTGCGGAAACCATTCTTTTCATACTCCTTAATAGGCAATTCCTCCATCCACAACCCCATGTCTTGTTCGGTATATAAGAGCATGTGAATTATGAGGGAATAATGTTTGAAATACACTCGGCTAGGGTCATTCTTTATTTGTTCAAGACCATGGGTATATAAGGGGCTTCTTGTTGTTGTTTGTTTTCTGCTATCAACCGACATAAACCCTGCCCCCGCACCAGTTTGGTGGGTCGAATATCCAGACCAAACTCCTGAATCCTGGAAATCAATGTTGCTCGCTTGTTCAACCCTACTTCCTATTGCGTCAAAATACTCTGCACGACAGCATTAGGCACAAAAACAACAAAATGAGAATGTAGTATGTAATACCTGAAATGTTTTGCTGCTTTTACCACGACAAAGGCTTAGTTTTCTTGTTGATGAATAATTCAATTCATGCTTTTTCAGGGGAACGCTCATGAAAGCAATGGGTACTTCTCCATTTTCTTCATTCTTCTGCAAGAGGATTCTTGACATAGTGTGCTCCGAAGCATAGCAATACATGATGAAATATT
Source organism: Thuja plicata (assembly GCA_018584345.1). Lineage (NCBI taxonomy): Eukaryota > Viridiplantae > Streptophyta > Pinopsida > Cupressales > Cupressaceae > Thuja > Thuja plicata. The sequence continues at coordinate 980,420 of MU225762.1, forward strand.
TCTTATAGTCAGGGTTTATCAGAGTGGGGGTCTGAGAGATAGCCTTTTTGACTGAATTAAAAGCCTTCAATGCTTCCTCACCCCATTTGAAGACATTCTTTTCACTCACTAGTCCTACTATGTGCTTCGTGGTCTCAGCAAAATCAGGGACGAATCTTCTCAGGAAATTAACCTGACCAAAGAAAGACTTCACACCACTCCTATTCGGTGGTAAGCTCAACAGTTGGATGGCCTTCACTCTTTCAGGGTCTATTTTTATCCCTTATTTTGAAACTAGATGCCCCAATAGTTTTCCCTCTATTACACAAAAAACAGACTTCTTCGGATTAAGGGATATCCCATGCTCCCTACATCTCTGTAGCACAGATTTTAGATCTCTTAAATGGTTCCTCCTACTTTAGGGAAAGACAGTTAAGTTATCAAGGTATATAACAATTATTTTATTTTTGAGGTCTCCAAAAGAGAAATTCATTGCACGGTGGAATGTGGCAACAACATTGATTAGGCCGAAGGGCATTCAATTATATGCAAATGTACCCCAAGGTGTCGAGAAAGCAGTATTGTGCTAGTCCTCTTCCGCTACACTAATCTGATTGTAGCCCGAAAATCCGTCAAGCATGGACACCATCTCTGATCCAGCTACCGTCTGCAGAATGTGATTCATGACCGGTAGAGGATAGTTGTCTTTCAGGCTGGCCTGGTTCAAGTTCCTAAAATCCACACAGATGCGGATTTCTCTGTTCTTCTTTCTGACCGGTACAATATTTACAATCCAGGTGGACTGGTGTATCAGATAGATTATGCGAGCTTTCAACATCTTTTCAACCTATCTAAAGATGGCACCTGATACCTTAGGATTGTAATTCCTTAATTTTTGTCGAAATGGAATCGCTTCGGGCTTTAATGGAACTTGTTGCTAAAATTTGCCTCCCTTGAAATTTTTCAAGTCTTCGTAAGACCAAGCAAAAACTTCTTTGTACTGCTTCACAAGGTTGATGAACCTATGTTTTTCTCCACTGGTACAACACTTTCCCAAGTTAATTAACTTAGGGTCATCTTCATCTCCTATATCAATCTTCTCATGTTCACTTGAACTGTCTTCAGCTTGAATATTTCTACCTCTTTTAAATGCATCATGCTTATCGAATAGGTTTTCAAGGAATACTAGTCCCTTGGGAATTTTATTCCCTTTCAGCTGAATAACGCCATCATCTATTTCTTTTCCCGGATTTGGGTAGAATTCATTGCAAGCTGACTCCGACCCCTCAATGTAGGTCGTCATAAACATATCCATATTTCACAGAAACTTGTTAATCTGCTTATCATTTTGAAACTTCTGCCAATACTCTGAGTTATCAGGGACATTAGGCCTGTGTAATGTCCTCGTTTTAGAGGTAGTTTGATTTAATTAATCTAATTAATTAAGTTGTCCAAAATAATGATTATTTTATGAGGATGACTAATTGATTATTTTAATTAAATTAAAAAGTGGTATTAAGTTAATTATTTATAAAGTTATCAAATAAATAAATATTAAAAGGTAACTTTATATTTAATTAATTTAATAAAGTGACTTAAATAAAATAATATATCATAAAGTCACTTAATAAAAATAAAATAATTTCTGGAAGCTTCTAGATTTTGGGCCAACCTCTTGA
>MU225762.1:989278-1005795 GCA_018584345.1 Thuja plicata
ATTAATAATTTATTGATATTCTTCTTCTTCATCATCTTCTATATGGAGCCTAATAAGACTCGAAGGTTAATTTTTCCCCACTTTTATCGGCGCAGTTTCCACCCCAAATTATTAAATGGGGGTTTGGGGGCGAAGCCCCCAAGACGGGGTCAAGGAGTAGCGCCCCTTGCGGGGTCATGGCGATTCAGGCGATTTTTGGATGAATCGCCTAAATCAGCAGGCCAAAAAACCGCTGATTTGATTCACCGGCTCCAAAAAAATCGGGAGCGGTGAATCGAATCGCGATTCAGAGGCGATTCTCGTTACACTGTTCATAGCCATGAAATGAACATAGGTAGGATTTTCGACACTTGAAAACAAAATTCACAAATCTTGTCGATGACCAAATAACTGATTAAAAAATTTCATACATTGGCTCCAACTTTTTGCATGACCATAATCAGAATGAAGAATCCTATAAATACTGTGCGCCATAAACTTATCCCAATAGAGATTGAATAAGGATTCACGAATACACAGATTTTGTAAAAGCAGTAGATGTTCTTCTATTTTCGTATAAAAGTTTTCGTCAAACAAAATATATCACACCAAAATTTGATAGCTTCTATATGTTCTACTTCTAATTAATTAAAATTCGGAACCTTTTCAAAGTCATTAAACAACATACTTATAGCCACTAGGCTAGATAGTTTTTAGAACTAAAGTTAAACAAACTCCCACAGGGAGCAAACAGTTTTGCTAAAATAACTAAAATACCTGAGGAAGCAAAATAAAAGATAGTAAATCCATTTGATTTCACTCCTGAAATCATGACGCACGATCAAGGTTGAGGCACGCTAGCAGACTCCGTTGGCTAGTTTGAAATGGATGAAAGAACAAGATTTTTCCTCCATTCCACGTGTGCTGCAAAGAAGGCAACGATTATTTGGTGATAAGACAACCCAATGTGCACAATCCTCTATCTCCAATCCTCATCCTTATTTATCTAAGCCACCTTATTTGCATGAGTTTCTAAGCAGTCCAAACACACGGTAACCATGGCCTCAATCCTAGCCAGTTGTGAGAAGTCATCAGTGGTTAAATCCTTGATCTCCTTAATGACCGTGATCTTATCCTTGAAAGCTTTCACCATCTCATCAATGTCTTCGATCGTTTTTCCATCCTCTTTCAAGAACCGAATATTTATGCATTTCAAATCTTTCTGCATAGTTTTAGTTAAACCCATAAGTTCCTTCAACTGTTTAGTTGATTCTTCATGGCCTTGTTTAACAACAGAGTTGCGCCATTCAATATTTCTCTTGGAGACATATAGAACATTATCATGCAAGTCCTACATAGGTTTTTCCCCTAAAAACATCATAACACCATACTTCTGAACTTCATTCATCTGTATGACAACCACATTCCATTTGGTTCTCTCTTTTTCCCACAAATTAACTTCAACCTTCAGTTCTTTACTTACTTCCATCGCTTTGGAAGAACTTTGACTAAATCAATAATATAATTAGTACCTGGTTGAGCGATCAGGTCGAGCCAGCCATGATAGACATTCGCTATCATCTTATTTCTTTGGACTTGCTCGAGGAGCTTCTGGTTTGCTGGTGACTTTGGATCAAAACCTTGCGAAGCTTGAGTAAGCGGTACAGGACTTGGATTCTATATTGCATGGATGTATTCGACCATATGCCTTAATGCTGTTTTGAGTTCTTTCTTGTCTCTTTCATCCTTCCAGGTTCTGGAAATAATTCGTTTGGTTCATGATTCCAGATGCCTGGCATCGGCCACTCTGGACGTAGGTCCCATATTTACCTTTTCTATAATGAAATCTATGGTTGAAGTATTCTCCGCATCCTTGTCTGTGACCGGTCTGGCTATCTCAGCTGCCCAATGACCTGTATCTTCATCCACATGCATCATGGCCTCAGTTTTAAGCTTTTTGGGCTTACTTGCTTACCATATCCTCGATCGGTACTGAAATAGGCATAAATATTTGTTTCTTGTTGATTGAGACCTCCAACCATTTGGGTGCGGCTATTGTGGCTTTTGGCGGGGGTGTCTGAAAATTACTCCGTTCTGAAAGAATCAAAGCACCAAACGTATCTATATTTCCCTCCGCTTCCTTTTCCTTCATATTCTGTTTTGTGGCTTGAACCTTTGGCGTCCGGTTGTCCATATCCTTAGCTACCCCTTCGGAAGGGTCTAGGTCTACCACCTCCATCTTTTTGGAATTCTTCCCACTTTTCCTCTTGGTTCTAGATTGAGTAACTCAAGTACAAGGTGGACCCTGTTCGCCTTTTCCGGGCTTCTTTTTGGGAGGGCTTCCACTTTTAACAAAAAACTCTGTACCTGCTGTTCTCGTCAAATTCTTGCAACTCCCTTCATAGAAAGCCCCATTTACCTTAGTCTTCGCAACTTCACTTCGGCTTTAACGACTTTCGATTTGACATCAATTGACACCTTATTAATTTCTAGTCATTTCGGCACGAAGGCTTACATACTCATCATTGCTGTCTATTTATAAAAATTCAAATTTGAACACCTGTCACATCATGGCACGCGCCAAATACTCTTTTAATTCTCCTTCAATAACATGTCGCCGCCTTTGATGAGATAAACCTTGAACCTTGAAACATTGAACCATTAAGGTTCAATGGTTCAAGTTCAATGAATAACAAACTTGACACATCGAACGTGTCGCGGCCCTTGACACCCTATGACTCAACAAGACGAAAAACATAAGATTGATTGAACAATGAACCTTGAACAATGAAGGGTTCAACAGTTCAAGTTCAACAAACCGAAAGAAAAGACCAATTTTCTAACTATGGCACAAAAGGGAGGGGCGCGCTCGGGGGATTTGAACTTGAACTTTGAACTTGAAAAGGTTCAACTCGAGAGGTTCAATGGGGTGAAGATAATGAAGTAAGGAAAAGAAAAAGGAGAAAGGTTAAGGCCGAGAACTTTACAATAACAAATCAAGCATTTTGGCTAAAATTGGGAATATAAACACAAGCGAAAATGCAGGGGTAACATTGGCTCTGACTGGGGACCAGGACTGTGAAGGACTAGGCAATGAACCTAGAATCTCTGGTTGTGCAGAAGAAAGGACCGACTTACTAAACAGGAGCAAAACACCTAAACTAAAACACAACAAAAAGAGATATGTACAAGAAACGGGGGACTCTCGCTTAGAACTGATAAAGCTTCAAATCCTGCCCATTGTAGGATACGGTTAGGATTGTTCCATCTGGGTACTCCAGCTTTAATGAGTTCAGCCCAAGACCTGATTGATCACAAATGGCCGCTTCTACAGAGATTCAAATTTTCGTTGACCTCCTTTGGGTTCTCTCCTCCTATCCCATAATAGAGCTTGGGTGAAAAAGATTTTTGGTCGCAAGGCGAGGCCTAGAAACTTTATGACAGGAGATCAACCAATTCATTTCTTTTCTTCCTCAATTTTAGTCAAATGCATAATTCTCTTTTCTAGTGAACTTTGAAATGAATTGTCTTCGATTACCTTCTACAACTTTGTAGCGGTCAACTCCAGAGGAAGTGACAGTTAAGCTTTTGCTCCATACACCAATTCAAAAGGTGTCATCCCGATGGCTCTTTTTGGTGAGGTTCTATCCGTCCATAATGCTTCATAAAGTCTTTTGTGTCAGTCTCTAGCATTATGGTTTACTTATTTCCTTATGATGGCAATCAAGTTCTTGTTGCTGGACTCTGCCTGACCATTTCCTTGAGGATAATAGTTAGAAGTGCCAGGGAGATACCATTATCATAACAAAACAAGCTCAACTCTTCAGAGGAAAAATTGGTCGCATTATCAGTCACTATCTTATGGGGCTCACCAAGCATGACAAGAATATTTTCTTTGATAAAATTACAGACCCCTTCAGACGTAGTCTTCTTCACTGGTGAAGCTTCCACCCATTTAGTGATATAGCCGGTTGCAGTAAGTATATGTGTAGGACCTGCACTTGACGGTGGGTTAAGGGGGCCTATAAAGTCTAGACCCCATTGCCTAAATGGTTCTTCTATCACCACTGGTTTTAATGGTAAGGCTGCTAATTGAGGCTTCCTTGAAAACAATTTGCACTTCTCGCAATTAGCTACCCACTTATAGGTATACCTAAGCATACTCGACCAGTAATAACTACTTTTCAAAATTTTAAATGCAGTAAAAGTGGACGAGTAGTGACCTCTGCAAGCCTCATTATGAAAGGAGTTTAACAACTTCTCTTGCTTCTCTCTATCAACACACCTTAGAAAATCTCCGTCCAACCCTTTTATGTATAACACATTATCCACTATCACATATTTCGCTGCATTTAATCGTATGTTTCTCTTCTCTTTGGAAGAGAGATGTTCTGGGCATTCACCATAAGTCAAATAATGTGCTACTTCGGTAAACAAGGGATTTTGGAGGCTTACCAGCAGAACTTTCAGTAGTGCTTCTTGTTGTTGTTTGTTTTCTGCTATCAACGGGCATAAACCCTGCCCCCGCACCAGTTTGGTGGGTCGAATATCCAGATCAAACTATTGAGTCCTGGAAATCCACGTTGCTCGCTTGTTCAACCGTACTTCCTGGTGCGTCAAAATACTCTTCACGACAACATTAGGCACAAAAACAACAGAATGAGAATGTAGTACCTGAAATCTTTTACTGCTTTTACCACGACAAAGGCTTGCTTTCCTGCTGATGAGTAATTCAATTCATTCTTTTTCAAGGGGACCCTCATGAAAGCAATGGGTACTTTTCCATTTTCTTCATTCTTCCGCAAGAGGATTCCTTACATAGTGTGCTCCGAAGCATAGCAATACATGATGAAATCTTTCTTATAGTCAGGGTTTATCAGAGTGGGGTCCTGAGCGATAGCCTCTTTGACTGAATTAAAAGCCTTCAATGCTTCCTCACCCCATTTGAAGACATTCTTTTCACTCATTAGTCCTACTATGTGCTTCGTGGTCTCAGCAAAATCAGAGACGAATCTTCTCAGGAAATTAACCTGACCAAAGAAAGACTTCACACTAGTCCTATTCGATGGTAAGCTCAACAGTTGGATGGCCTTCACTCTTTTAGGGTCTATTTTTATCCCTTCTTTTGAAACTAGATGTCCCAATAGTTTTCCCTCTATTACACAGAAAACATATTTCTTCGGATTAAGGGATATCCCATGCTCCCTACATCTCTGTAGCACAGATTTTAGATCTCTTAAATGGTTCCTCCTCTTTTTGGAAAAGATAGTTAAGTCATCAAGGTATATGACAATTATTTTATTTTTGAGGTGTCCAAAAGAGAAATTCACTGCACAGTGGAATGTGGCACCAACATTGATTAAGACGAAGGGCATTCAGTTATATGCAAATGTGCCCCAAGGTGTCGTGAAAGCAGTCTTGTGCTGGTCCTCCTCCGCTACACTGATCTGATTGTAGCCCGAAAATCCGTCGAGCATGGACACCGTCTCTGATCCACCTACCGTTTGCAGAATTTTATCCATAACGAGTAGAGGATAGTTCTCTTTCAGGCTGGCCTTGTTCAAGTTCCTAAAATCCACACAGATGCGGATTTCTCCGTTCTTTTTGATTGGTACAATATTTGCAATCCAGGTGGAGTGGTGTATCAGATAGATTATGCGAGCCTTCAACATCTTTTCAACCTCTTTAAAGATGGCATCTGATACATTAGGATTGTAATTCCTTAATTTTTGTCGAAATGGAATCTCTCCGGGCTATAATGGAATTTGATGCTGAATTCCGCCTTGCTTGAAATTTTTCAAGTCTTCGTACGACCAGGCAAAAACATCTTTGTATTGCTTTAGAAGGTTGATGAACCTATGTTTTTCTCCACTGGTACAACACTTTCCCAAGTTAATTAACTTAGGGCCATCTTCATCTCCTATATAAATCTTCTCATGTTCACTTGAACTGTCTTCAGCTTGAAATTTTCTACCTCTTTTAAATGCATCATGCATATCAAATAGGTTTTCAAGGGATACCAGTCCCTTGAGAATTTTATTCCTTCTCAGCTTGATAACGTTATCATCTACTTCTTTTCCTTNATTTGGGCAAAATTCATTGCAAGCTGACTCCGACTCCTAAAAGTAGGTCGTCATAAACATATCCATATTCTAGAGAAACTTGTTAATCTGCTTATCATTCTGAAACACCTGCCAATACTCTAAGTTATCAGGTACATGAGGTCTGTAAACAATTTCAATCTGCTAAGTATCTTCTGGGAAGTCTGGGTGAGGTATCAACAAAGAGGCGGACACTGCTAGAGAATTTGCTCTGCTAGTTTGATTCCTCGGTATTGTCTCTATAGAAAAAGTTTTGAAACCTTCAAGTTCATCCCAAACTTAGTTTCTGTAGTGTTTTAGCCTTTCGTTCCTTATAGTAAAGAGGCTCCTCACTTGCTTCACAATGAGCTCGACATCTCCCTTCGCTTTCAAGAACTTAATCCCTTTCCTTTTGGCTTCTTCGACACCCAATAACAGAGCTTCGTACACCGCAGTGTTGTTTGTGTTATTAAACTCTAGTTTGAAAGAGTGAGGGAATATCTCTCCCTTAGGTGGTATTAGAACTACTCTTGCTCCAGAACCAGTAGATGAACAACTACCATCAAACTTCATTCTCGATAGTGCCTCGTCACTTTTGAGCTCCGACTGTTCAATATCTTCTTCTCTCAAAAGCATGTAGTTGCCCAATTCACAGTCATTATACAAAATCTGAGCCTTAAGATCTTCTTACGGGAACATGGTATACTTGGATTTCCTTTCAGGCTGAAGCAATACACTTTCTTTTCCCATCGGTATTGTAGCTTGGCTCTAGGCCATCTTAATTTCGCCCCTAGATCCCTGCAAAAAGTTCTACTCAACAACATGTTGTAGATTGCCGGGATGTCAGCAACTAAAATAGTAAGCTTGACTCTTTTATTGGGATGGGCTGCTAAGGCAACTTGGGCATCTTTAATTTGGCCGATCAAGGGTACTTGCTTGGAATCCATGGAATAACATTTACTGAAAGTTCTGGCAAGGGGGAGATCTAGGGCTTTAGCAACAGAGGAGGGCATGATATTATCAGAGGCCCCTGAATCGATAATAGAATTATTCAATCTACAACCATGTATAAACAATGAGAAGTAAAAAGGATCAGGCTTAGGGCTTGACGCTAGGATTGGTTCAACATGTATATCCTTTTTAGGTTCAGATTTAGCAGAAGAGGACTAAGCTAGAGATGATTGTTCAACTTCAGAGGAAACAACATTATTTGATTGGCTATTCATGGCTTGTGCCTGGGTTTGATTACCTCTTACATACTCAATCAACTTATCTGATTCTTTAGGATTCAACCCAAATATTCAGCAAGTGAAATCTAAATTTTACTAAATTTACAAAAGTCCATAATATCAAAAGATGATTCAGACTCAGACTTATTAAGAACATGAACTTCAGGAGTATTTGAACTTTGAAACTTTGAAGTATGAGTTCGAGTGTTAGGTTCCTTACCCTTTTCTAATGACTCAGGAGATGATGTATTGCCATCAGGTTTGGAATTGCGTTGCCCACGTGTTAGAACTGTGCATGAAGGATCTTCTAGGGTGACCAAAATATCGCCCCTCTTTCAGAATCAGACTCATACTCCAGGAAATAATTAACAGAGTCGCCAGGTCCCTGGGGATGCCCTTCATCTTCTAATATTTCTTCAATTCTCTCTTTCTAACTATTCAACTGCACATACCAAATCATTTCTAGACAAGAAGCACCATCATGGTCATCTGTCATGTGAAAGACACACATATTACGATTTTTACCAGGATGTTCAATTGCTAATGTCCGTTGAGTTGAGGGCAACTCCAAGGTTTTGCCACTGACACCAGCTTGATTAGGAATTCTTCTAGGGATATCTTGATAAGGCTGTTGGAAAGGCGGATTATTTTTAGGTAACTGCTTCTTGAGAGCAATAACATCGTTCATCAATCTTTGCACTGTAGGATCAGTTGATGTTGAGGCTTGTGCATTTGGCACTTAGACCTCCTTCCACTTAGCAGCAGTAATAAGGTCGTCTTCCAACTCTATTGACATCGCCTGTGATGCAACCAAATCTGCTACCCTTGCTTTTGTCAGATGAAAAGCGACATCTGGAGGCATTGCACTTAGGAAGAATCCCTTTTGATTTTCAGTCGTAGGCCGCTTTGCAGCAGGAATTTTGTGAACCAACCTATTGAACTTCAGTACTATCTCCCTCATTGGCTCGTGTATCTCTTTCTTCAACTGCGTGAATTGAACCAACAAGGTAGTATCATCTTCAACGCTTTTGAACCTGACTTCAAAAGCATCTTTCATGTTATTTCAGTTCTGGATTGAACCATTAGGTAAATGCTGGAACCAATCAGCGGCAACACCTCTTAGAGTTTGGATAAAAAGCCTAATTGCCACGCCTGGATGCTGTACTGCCAATATTCCACAGGCTACATTAAATGCATTTAAATGTTCATCTGTGGACACCTTTCCATCACCTCTGAATTTTTGGTAAAATGTCCATTGCCCCTTTAGGTAAAGGGTTTAAATTAGCTCCTAAATTAAGGGGCCCTACAACAGCTCCCCATGGTTGGGCCATGACTAACGCTGGAGGAGGGACAATGATTAAGGGTAGTGGTTGTAAACCGTGTAAGGCTAAAACCTGCCAAATGACAGGGGCTGGAGTCGCTTTAGGAGGGGATGATAGTCTACTCTTCGCCTTACTTTTAGGTGTAAATCTTGGCGCAAAATCAATACCTTGCAATTCTTGAAAGACTTGATAAAAAATTCGTTCCCTTCTCGGAGATCTAGTATAAGGTCTTGAATCCAGTTTGGTTTATAGATAATCTTATTAAAATTTTTGGATTCTAAGCACCCAAAGGCTACTGATCTTTACTTTGACTTTGTTGCTGCACTTTTTTGAGCAAGATTCGTCTTATCTCGTTAGCGATTTCTTCTTCTCTTTCCAATACTCTACTGGCTCTTTGATTATCCTCCGGACTCCATCTAGATCGCCATGCAAGAGTGTTTAACTGATTCAGAATATCTTCTTGCTCACCTTGAAAACCTAATTTAGGCTGAAATACAGGTATTATGTTCTCGTGGGGTAAAACCATACTGCATCATAAATTGGTCTTCTAGTTCGACTCCCCAACAGAGTCGCCAAAAATCTGTTGGCTAACAGATTTGTCCTTGCAGAAATATTTATAACTAAAATGACTCGTGTGCCTTATGCGAAGAACAAATTGAACCACAGTTGGAAGAACCTTAGTTTGTTCAACCCTTGTTTGAAGGTGCACCTACCTTTAAGATCTTCAATGAATTAATTACAAAAAATCAAATGAAGACACACTTTTAACTAGAAAGCATAAAAGGCTTTTCCACATTCATTCATAGCCATGAAATGAACATAGGCAGAATTCTCCACACTTAAAACAAAATTCACAGATTTTACCGATGACCAAATAACTAATTAAATTATACATTCGTTCCAACTTTTTGCATGAACATTATCAGAATGAAGAAATACTATAAATACTGCGCACTATAAAGTTTTCTTCAAACAAAATATATCACACCAAAATTTGATAGCTTCTATATGTTCTACTTCTAATTAATTAAAATTTAGAACCTTTTCAAAGTCATTAAACAACATGCTTATAGCCACTAGGCTAGATAGTTTTTAGAACCAAAGTTAAACACACACCCGCACAAAGCAAACAATTTTGCTAAAATAACTAAACTAAGCGAAGGAGCAAAATAAAAGATAGTAAATCCATTTGAATTCACTCCTGAAATCACAGCGCATGATCAAGGTTGAGCCACATTAGCAGAATCCGTTGGCCGGTTTGAAGTGGATGAAACAATGTGATTTTTCCTCCATTCCATGTGTGCTGCAGAGAAGGCAACGATTACTTGGTGATAAGGCAGCCCAATGTGCACAATCCTCTATCTCCAATCCTCCTTATCGTTATTTATCTTAGCCACCTTATTTGGATGAGTTTCTAAGTGGTCGAAACACACGATAACCATGGCCTCAATCCTAGCCAGTTTTGAGAAGTCATCAGTGGTTAAATCCTTGATCTCCTTAATGACCGTGATCTTATCCTTGAAAGCTCTCACCATTTTATCATTGTCTTCAATCGTTTTGCCATCCTCTTTCAAGAATTGAATATTTATGCATTTCAGATGTTTCTGCATAGTTTCAGTTAACCCCATAGGTTCGTTCAGCAGTTTAGTTGATTCTTCACGGGCCTTGTTTAACAACAGAGTTGCGCCATTCAATGATGCTCTCAGTTTTCATTTATGGCTTTCGGTTTGGGCCCCAAGAGTCTTGGAGAGAGCGTCTATTTTTAGTAAGTCACCCCGTCAGGTTCGTTCATCATCTTTTATCATCATAATCACTGCAGTGTAGAGATTTCGATTCTGATGCTTCTTCAGTTGTTTTCGCAAGACGAGTGAATTATTATTATTATTCAATTAAATTTGCTAAGGTTGTCATTATTGCTGGTATTATATGTTGGGCACCTTAGTGTTATAGCTCGTCGGAACCGGGATGAAAAGTTTTAAATCTTGGGCACAAGAAACAGGGACCTTGTGTGTCATAATTTCATGATATTGATGAAAAGGTCATTTTTGGAGCCAAGTGAGTTAATAAATTATATTGCTCAATATGTGCCTAAGTATAAAAGTGCTTCAAGTGAAAAGTGTGAGAGAAGACACTTTTTAATTATAAAAGCAATAGGCAAGGCATTCGTTCATTATCAATTGAACATTTTATAATATTTCTTCTTGAGCCTTGGACTAGGGTTTCTGAGTTCTTCACTGCTGCAATTGTGTTGAGGTAAACAATTGCATGATCTCTCTACTGTTGAATTTGTGGCTAAGAGAGGGAATTTATGCTGAGTTTCATCATTGTTGTTTGGAATTTACTGAAGGGTTCAATTACACACTGAAGGTGTAATTATTTCTGATATTATTATCATTGAACTGAGTCCTGCCTAAAAGAGGACGTTTAATTGCAAGAGTTTGAGAGTTGTTTCAAATTGCAAATTCATTATGGAGTGGATCGATTAAGTTTGAGGAAGCTGCATTTGAGAGGGGAGAAGTCTGTCATTTCTGGGCAGAGAATATATTGACGTTGGAATGCTCATTGCTGGCCGCACGTGGAGTTTTCTGTTCTTGTGTGCTGGAGTATCAAATTCAGGGATAAATGCAGGTCGCGTGACTAATCTGGGATAATTCGCGTGCCTGTAACTGTATTACAGTGAGGAATGTGGATGTTGGTTGGCTGTCATCACAACATCAGACGTCTATATTGGCAAATATCAGGTTCCATCTCATTATTGCATTTGCTGAATAATTAATGAATGTATTTTCCAAAATCTATTGATAATAAATATGGTGGAAATGATTATGGCTGTGGATTGAAAATCACAATTTGAAATTGATTATATAAATAAAGGGATACTTTCTTGCAAAGTTTATTATTTTGTGGTTGCAAAATCTATCAATTCTCAGCAGAGCAATTCGGGCTCATTACAGTGGTATCAGAGCATGTCTGACAACTGTTTGACAAAATGCCAAACATATGATTTGCATGGAAATTGATAAAAATTAGACGGTTTAAAGTTGAGGCCAAATCAGGGTCATTACACATTATCATCCAAGCCCTGCACAAGTTTTTCCCTTAAAAACATCATAACACCATACTTCTGAACTTCATTCATCTGTATCACAACCACATTCCATTTGGTTCTCTCTTTTTTCCACAAATTAACTTCAACCTCCAGTTCTTTACTCACTTCCATCGCTTTGGAATGAACTTTGACTAAATCAATAATATAATTAGTACCTTGTTGAGTGATCAAGTCGAGCCAGTCATGATAGACATTTGTTATCATCTTATTTCTTCGGAGTTGCTCGAGGAGCTTCTGGCTTGCTGGTGACTTTGGATCAAAACCTTGTGAAGCATGAGTAAGTGGTACAGGACTTGGATTATGTATTGCATGGATGTATTCAGCCATATGCCTTAATGTTCTTTTGAGTTCTTTCTTGTCTCTTTCATCCTTCCAGGTTCTGGAAATCATTCGTTTGGTTGATGATTCCAGATGCGTGGCATCAGCTACGCTACAGGTAGGTCCCATATTTACCTTTTCTATAATGAAATCTATGGCTGAAGCATTCTCCGCATCCTTCTCTGTGACCGGTCTGGCTATCTTAGCTACCCAATGACCTGTATCTTCATCCACATGCATCATGATCTCAGTTTTAAGCTTTTTGGGCTTACTTGCTTACCATATCCTCGATGGATAGTGAAATAGGCACAACACTCCGTTTCTTATTGACTGAGGCCTCCAACCATTTCGGTGCAGCTGTTGTGGCTTTTGGCGGGGTTGTCTGAAAATTACTTTGTTCTGAAAGAATCAAAGCACTAGACAAATTTATATTTCCCTCCGCTTCCTTTTCTTTCATATTCTATTCTATGGCTTGAACCTTTGGTGTCTGGTTGTCCATATCCCTAGCTACCCCTTCGGAAGGGTCTAGTGTTACAAGTGTGTTTGCTGTTGCACCCAAGGTTGCAATACTCACTCAACAGAAACTCGCCAAGGCAGAGTATTTGCAAAAAATTATGGTCGAAGACTATTTGCGCGACAGCCTCTCCTTCTACCTTTGAATAATTTGAGTCAAGCCATCGTTGACTCAGAAACATTTGTTTCAAAGAAGCCAATGTACCAAGAATGCTTTGCAACGTCAAGAAAATTATTGCAAACCTTGTGACAACGGGTCTGACCAAATCTCTCCCATTAGTGTCCTCTCTCATCAAACTCAGAACTCAAGGGTGATTGTAGATATACTTTGTGATCCGTCTTGCATCTTCCACAATTCGAGTCACCCAATCAAGTTTTCCTATGTCCTCCAAAAGAAGGTCAAGGACATGTGCTGTACAACGTGTCCAAAAAAGAGTGGGGTGCCTCTCTTGGAGGATTTTTGTCATGTCTCCTTTCTAGAGTGGACATCAGAGATGGAGGAGTTGGCCTATCATTGGAGTCTTGTAGGCTAGCAGAGACGGATAGGGACTCATTCAATGCATACAGTGACCGGATTTTGGCTTTACAGGCAGTTTGGAGCCAGTTTGGAGTAGTTCCTAGATTTTAGGGGATATCCCTATATTTTAGGTCATGATAATTGCCAGTCGTGAGGTTATTCATGACCCTTCAGTTGGTTTCAGTTTCAGGATGATAAGATTTGTTCCCTAGTTTCTAGGAGCATCCCTAGATTTTAGGGAAGGGACTGCTAGTTCACCCATCTCGTCCGGTACCAGTCACAGACAGGTGACATGGTCAGTTTGATGTTTAGTGGGTTGATTTGGGCTATCAGAGGCAAAAGGGGAAATATTTTAATATATTTAAATATTTCCTAAGTTAACAATTAAATAATTTATAATAAGGCTATTTATATAGGCATTTTAGAGTAATAAGGGAATAATTGCTTCATTTGGTCAGGGATGGTGTATTAGCTCGTTTGAAAGGTCTCGAATTATTATAAACTATTTTCACTATCTGGAGACCTTTTGGTGCCTTGAGTTATAACATTTTAATAAAATAATGTTTTTCCTATAGCACGAACGCCTTTATTTGGGAAAATATTATTTTATTATAAAGTGCTAAGTGTATTTCTCCTTTTGGGTTCGATTTGCCCTTGGGAGGAGTTATAAAGAGATGGAAGCTTAATTGCTGATTACCTTTTTACATTTTCGAAACTCTTGAATTGTGAAATTGCTCTGGAGGGTGATTTGTGGCTTGGGACGAAATACTCAAGTCTAGACTGTTGGGACGCAAACCTCAGCAAGTCTTTGATGATTGGATTGGTATTTTATTGCATTTGGATTGACAGAGGAAGTGATTGATTTGGTATTGGCATTGCAATTGTGGGAGAGAGTTACTTTCAGCTTGGCGCCCAACTTATTGCCTGCAGGCGTTTCATTCCAGCAGCTCACGCGGGGTTTAAAGAAAGCCCTTTCTCATTATTGGGCAGCTTAGCATTCATTGACGCTTTGGTGGGTTATTTACAACATCTTCTTCAGATTTGGGGCGCACATCAAGCATTCCCGTGTAGCTGGCATTTATTCTTGTGATGGACAATATTGTATGTTTGTTCTGATATTTTCTTGAAGCTAATATATCAGATTGCTGAATGATTCGGGTATGTACCATTTCAGAATTCAGTAATAATAAGAATTACAGCAGGATTTACATTTCTTAAATGCTATTTATTTTCTATTTGTTATGCAATTGTTTTATTTTCAAAAAACTCCAAAAACTAGAAAAACATAAGTAAAAAACAAAGAAATCAAAATTCAGCAAGAGCATTCAGAGATACCAAACGTTAGTCAAAGACTCAAATTCTGAAACATATAGTAAATTCCAAGGTCACCGGGATTGGAGATCTTTCAATTTTACCTGGTATATTAGTAAAAAGAATCAATATTTAGTTTCCATATTTCACCTCAAAACTAAATTAAATATCACTTATTAATATTTATTCATATGCAACATAAAATTACCTGCTAACACATATGTTGCCGCATTATCTGTGATGATTTGCACCACATTCTCTATTCCCACCTCCATGACAACATTCTCCAACATTAATGCCAATGTTTGTGCATTTTTATCTTGTTGGAGGCATCAACCGATTTTCAAAACACTACATTGCCCTTGCAAGCAACCAAAAAATTAATAATGGTTTGGTTTTTTCCATCTGTCCACCCACTAGACTTATAGAATCCACAGGAGGCAGTTAGTCCGTTGTCACGAATCCCGAGNAACATTAATGCCAATGTTTGTGCATTTTTATCTTGTTGGAGGCATCAACCGATTTCCAAAACACTACATTGCCCTTGCAAGCAACCAAAAAATTAATAATGGTTTGGTTTTTTCCATCTGTCCACCCACTAGACTTATAGAATCCACAGGAGGCAGTTAGTCCGTTGTCACGAATCCCGAGGGGAGCGCTGACCATTTTGCCAACAATCTCCCCCTTCGCGTTACCCGAGGGGATTCACACTTGTGACCAAGCTCTGATACCACTTGTTACAAGTGTGGTTGCCGTTGCACCAAAAGATCGACCTGTCAATGTCCGATACAACCACTAGACTTATAGAATCCACAGAAGGCGGTTAGTCCCTTGTCACGAATCCCGAGGGGAGCACTGACCATTTTGCCAACATCTAGGTCTACCTCCTCTAGGTTTTTGGAATTCTTCCTACATTTCCTCTTGGTCCTAGATCGAGTAACTCGAGTACAGGGTGGACCCTGTTCGCCTTTTTCGGGCTTCTTTTTGGGAGTGCTTCCACTTTTAACAAAACACTCTGTACCTGTTGTTCTCATCAAATTCTTGCAACTCCCTTGAAAGAAAGCCCCAATTAACCTTAGTCTCCACGGCTTCACTTCGACTTTAACGGCTTTCGATTTGATATTAGCTGACAGCTTATTAATTTCTAGTCATTTCAGCACGAAGGCTTACGTACTCATCATTGCTTTCTATTTATAAAAATTCAAATTTGAACACCTGTCACATCATCGCACGCGCCAAATACCCTTTTAATTCTCCTTCAATAACGTGCCACCGCCTTTAATGAGATGAACCTTGAACCTTGAAACATTGAACCATTAAGGTTCAATGGTTCAAGTTCATTGAATAACAAACTTGACACATCGAACGTGTCACGACCCTAGACACCCTATGACTCAACAAGACGAAAATATGAGACTGATTGAACAATGAACCTTGAACCATGAAGGGTTCAACGGTTCAAGTTCAACGGACCGAAAGAAAAGACCAATTTTCTAACTATGCTGCAAAAGAGGGGTGCGCTTGCGGGCTTTGAACTTGAACTTTGAACTTGAAAAGGTTCAACTCGAGAGCTTCAATGGGGCAAAGATAATGAAGTAAGGAAAAGAAAAAGGAGAAAGGTTAAGGCCGAGAACTTTACAATAACAAATCAAGCATTTTGGCTAAAATTGGGAACATAAACACAAGCGAAAATGCAGGGGTAACATTGCCTCTGACTGGGGACAGAGTTTTGTGAAGGATTAGGCAATGAACCTAGAATCTCTGGTTGTGCAGAAGAAATGACCAACTTACTAAACAGGAACAAAATACTGTTGATGTGAGTTTTGTACCACTACATAACATATAGGAATTGAACATTTGATACAGGATATCAAACACTCAACCCTCTCTTGAAAAGTAATTACTCATGAAGGACATGAGAAAACTCCAAGGTTCCTTGCACCTGTGGATCCTAACTCAGTTATATTGATGTGATTTGCTGGTTAATCACGTAGGCGGGCTTATGTTGTTCGTTCAAGGATATTAGATTCTTGCCATGATGATGATGGGACTTAGCTTTTCAATGTATACTCAATGGATCTATCTCCTTAATTTATATCACTTCCAACTTCACTCATCAAAACTCTCACTACTAAACTA
>MU225762.1:1015831-1036514 GCA_018584345.1 Thuja plicata
CAACTGAAGAGATGTCTTTGTCATTCACCTTCAGCTGACTAGACACATGATGCCTCTGTAAGCCCTGCCTCCTATGCAAGCTCTCTGTCCCACTAACTGCACTGTGATAGGAGACTGAATCAAAACTACTTGCCCCATGTGTGCTATTGTCCTTGCTTACATCTGCAACTGCGATACAAATCGTCGGTATCTCAACCAACACCTCAGAAGAAGCAGAAACCCTAGTAGTATTGCCAATAACAGAGAGTCTCTGTGAGTCCTGATCCTGGGACCCATCCAAAAGCACCTCAGAGTCATCGCCCAATATCTGATAAGGAATGTCATACCCCATGTAGCCTATATCATCAGAAGTGTCCATACTCACTGCATCTACATCCCTTAACCGATGCTCAATTGCTATCTCCTGACTCTGCACATACGAATCAATGTCAGGATGTGAATCAATAAATCCCGAACATGAATCGACATCTGTCGACTCAGCTGTAACACCCTGATCACCAATACCACAACAAGGTAGCTCCATGCTCTCGCCTATCCCACCTGAGAGAGGTCCTGCCTTTCGCTCCGGAGCTACACTGCGACCGCTGACATATAAATCTCCAATAACAATTCCCTCCTTCAGAGAATTTGGACCATCAGAGGCAACTACTGTATCAACTGTCTCTGCACCAACTGCAACAACTCAGGGAGACTCAACCAGTTGAAGCTCAGTATTGCAGTCTACCACTGGTACTGACACGTCCACATGTATATGTGTGGAGTGCCTATCATCAGATTCGTGAGTAGGTGCCATACATACTGGTACATCTCCATCTCGGACACATGTCAGGGAAAACTCAAGCCTCCTACCCTGCGATCTCGATGCCAGCCTACTGAAGGCAGAAACCATATATCTTGCTGCCCTATCTACTATCTCTAGATCCGACAGTCTTTCCGCCATCCTCTGCTGATGAAGCCTAAGTCTCTCCATACTCTCCATTAATGTATTTATTTTATTACTATTTCCCGCATTGTTGTGCCGACTCTCGGAGCTAAGTCCCCTGTATCTATCCATAGCTCAAAATATGTGAGTGTTGATCACTCTTAAATATAATAGCAGATCTGCATAAATAATAAATTTTCTACACCACAGGGTGGCAGGAAACCGCTCTGATACCACTGTAATGAACCCAACTTGGTCCAAACTGCAATGCTATTGCCAATTCGCCAATCTTTGATGAATTTGAAAGTGTTTGTTTTTATTCATGTCATTTGCTTCAATAATAATGTTTTCATACAATGTTTGCAGGAGAGAAATAGCATGTGTTACTAACTGCCATGCTCTTTTGCTAAATTCAACTGCAATAGCAATTCCTTCTTCTCTGGAAATATATTTAAATTGTTTTGCATGTATATCTATATACTTTCCTTGTATTTTCAGAACATAAATTTCACAATGCAAGGAGTGAATAATTTAAAATAACTTAATATTTAAATCGCACCCAATTCTGAAGTTCTTTTGAATTCATAAAAACTCTAATCACATTTTTAAAACCAATACATAGCCATAAACAGAATAATTCATTGAGAAAAGACCTACTTTCATTCCCATGCTTGCTGTTGCTGGCCGCGGCAGACAAAAGAACAAGCAACAACTATTGTGGTTTCGCACATGAAAGAAGGGTTTCGGCTGATATGATAACGCACTGGATAGAAGGTGCTGGAACCGCTACAAACCAATTCCAAACCCTACGACAGCCAATCTGCTCGTCCACGGTAATTCAAGAATGAAGTTTTGATCACCTTCGATGCTGATCAACCCACTATGTAGAATACAAATCGCTGATACTAGTCACTCAGCTCTAAGTGCCAATGCGATGAAGAATTTACAACTCTTTTGCAGACATTCGATTCCAAACCCTTGTCCTCTTCACCACCACTTTGGTATCCAATTTTTATCAGATTGCAACAGACAGTAACGTCTAGCTTCAGAATTACTTTCTACCTCCAGTTATAGGCAAACAGAATGAAGGAAGAGATCTTGGTTATACTTCAACAACCAATAAATATTAACTTCAGAAGAATCAGTCTTCTAGAAGCCAATTTGACCCTTATACTTCAGCAAGGGCACAAATCAGAACTTCTCCTCAGAGAAAACAAACCAAATATAATAGAATCAATCGATGATGAATGAATGCCTTGCCTATTGCTTTTATAATTAAAAAGTGTCTTCTCTCACACACTTTTCACTTGAAGCACTTTTATACTTAGGCACATATTGAGTAATATAATTTATTAACTCATTTGGCTCAAAAAATAACCTTTTTATCAATATCATGAAATTATGACACGCAAGGTCCCTGTTTCTTGTGCCCAAGATTTAAAACTTTTCATCCCAGTTCTGACAAGCTATAACACTAAGGTGCCCAACATATAATACCAACAATAATGGCAACCTTAGCAAATTTAATTAAATAATAATAATAATTCGCCTGTCTTGCGAAAACAACTGAAGAAGCATCATAATCGAAATCTGTCTACACTGGAGTGATTCTGATGATAAAAGATGATGAACGAACCTAACGGGGTGATTTACTAAAAATAGACTCTCTCTCCAAGACTCTTGGAGCCCAAACCGGAAGCCAAAAATGAAAACTGAGAGCATCATTCACTCCTCTAACTCATCTGAACTCATCGGAACTATCCATTGACTTACTATAAATAGTAATTTCACACCAATGACCCTCTAAACACCTCGCGAGACCACGAGGATCACAATAATGATCTGGCACCATCCATTTAATGACCCTGCTAAAAATGGGGACATGACAGTAATCCAGATATCCATCCATTGTAAAACCATCCTGGATGTATTAACCCTACAGGTCACCTCCTGCTAACTTGCAGTAACTAACCCCATCAATTGCAGATGGAGAAAACCCATCCCAAAAAGGATGATATAACCTTGGAGCCAACCCACACCGATGCGCAAACATGTCCTCAACTAGTGGGTCAAAAGCGAAGTGATGAGTGCTCCTCATTATGTAATCATGGTGAAATGCTCCAATCCCTGTGAAATGCTCATCTAAACCCAACTGAGAATCATGAGAGGGCTCCAGTCTCTGACTCCCAACAACTGGTTGGGTAGGGTCCCGAGTAACTCACTTAGCAAACCCAACCACAAAATCTTGATGAGGAAGCATGGTAGTCAAGGTATCTACAATCTTCCCCACTAACAACTGAATACCGCGAGAACCCCATATGAGTGTCCCTCCTGCAAAACCAGACTCTCAAACAAGTACTCCATAAACAACTCCGTACAGTAGAAATTATAAGAAGCAGCATCAACCTGCTCCCATGCAATCCACAACTAATCCCTCGGAAGCTGTGGCTCCACCAACTGCCTATCATGATCAATTGTATGAGATGAAGGATTAGATTTGCTTCCGACAGAAGGAAACAAATCATCATGAGAACTAGTCCCCAAACCAGATGAAACCCTATTCCTATCCTATGAATCAGATGGAGTAGTGTCAAAAACTGGCACACAACTCTCTAACGAATCCACTCCTGCTACCTCAGGACTCTCAACAACCTGCTCTGTATCATTTGTCATTGTGCTAACAAATGGAGAACCCGATACCACAAAACTCTCTCTGCTGTCCTCCACTGTGTCTACTGCATCTGTCTCAAGGATGAATGTAACTACATCCCCAACATCCATCACTGCTAACTGTGGAAGTTGAATCACCACCAACCACTACTATATGCAACTGAATCGGATCCATGGCTGGCATAGATTGAATCCGCTCCAACTCCACAGTCACCTCACCCAACTGCAACTGCAACTCCTGAAGAGCCAACTGAGTGCCCTCTAAAGCCTCAGAAGTTGTTGTGAGCTCCTGAGTAAGCTTACTCACCTCCTCCTCCCTGTCCATCAGTGCCTCATATGCCGTACCCCACTCAATTAGGTAATCTCGGTCGACTTCCAACTGTAAATAGTTCTGTCTCAAAATCTTGACAGCCTCCCACAAGGAATGAATCTCTATCAGGGAAAGGTAACCACCACCGTGCTCATCTGTCATAGGAGCACCCCAACCATAAACCGCCAACAACTTATGAGCTGCATCGAAATGCTCGAAAATAGAAGTAATCTCTCTCTCACTGACTCTTAACTGGTTAGTCACATGATGACTCTGGACAATGGGTCTCCTATGTACAATCTCAACTACACTATCCACACTATGGAAGGAAGTTGTATCCAACAAACTCCCCTCAAGACCAACAAATCTATGTGTACTGTCTTCCGAGCACACATCTACAAACTGAGTACTGACATCAGACTCATCCTCATCTACTCGCGAGGAAACTGCTGCTGAATCTGACTTGTCACAATCCTCAACTACCTCGTCCTCTGTAACCACCTGACAATCCAGACCCTGGGACCCATCCTCACTCACTAACAACTCAGAGTCCTCCCCCAGGGTCTAATAAACCAAGCATGACTTGTTGCAGGTAGAGTCATCCTCATGAGTCACCGAAGAAGTAACCTCATAATCACTCTCCTCATGTGCGCTATCAAACTCACACATGTCCACCAACAAGGTATCACTACTGGGTACCTCTGCAAATACCTCAATTGCAGGAGTGGAAGCCCTGGCTGAAACAAACTCCTGCCACTCATATGCTTCCCCATCCTCATTCGTGAGTCCCTGTAGTAAAGGATCCTGGAACCCACCACCACCGGCTGACAACGCTAAGTCAACACCCAATGTCAGATATAAAAAACCAAACACACTGCAGCCCACATCATCCTCATACCCAACAATAGAGGTATCTGCCATGCTAGTATCAACATCGTCTATTTGAGACCCCTCTGCTATTTCTGGCTGCATACATGACTCTATGTCCTCACGAGAATCATGTACACTGTGGCATGAATCTATGTTACCTGACTAATCTGTAACACTCCAATCCTGAGTTTCATCACTGGGTAGCTCCATGCTCACATCCTTAGTACAGGAAAAGACTGTAGTCTCCTATACTGACTCCACACTGCGACAACTGTCATAAACATCTGAGCTGTTAGAGCTCAAATACTCCTCGCAGTCCTAAAAAATAACACCATCATCCACGGTGTCAGAATCCCTAGTGGTATCTACAACATCCTCCACTCTCATACTATCCACGACATCATCAACAGGCTCACATAAAGGACTGGTGTCCGGAAAATCAGACCCTGTATCGCTGATATTGCTGCCAACTGATGCAAGACTGCCATCAATGGCAGTAGACATGTCACCAGTTTGATCTGTGTCACTAACTCTGGTAGGCTCAGGATGTTGAAACTCAGTACCACTATCTGCCAACAAGTTAGGCACATCCACATGTCCCTATAAAGAATCTCCACCCTTAGGTGTGCAAATAGGACTAGTGGCTAGTCTACTAAGTACAGGAACATCTCCACCAAAATCAGTAGCTGCTGAAAACTCATCATGGAGATCTCTGGATGTCTTACCTGTAAACAACTCACGTCTCTCCTCATATCTTCCTTGTGAAGAGGACCAATTGAATAAATAAACCAAGTAGTTTGTTGCTTTATCGACAGTTGCAGGATCTAAAAGTGGCGGATTTAATCTTTCCAGTGGAGTTAATCTTTCCAGCGTTTGCCATTGTTTCTCCATATCCTTAACTAAGGCATTTGTTTGCTTTCTTAACTCAGATCAACTGTCTAACTGGTTTCCATGTTTTCCAGATTTACTGTATCTGTCCATGACTGCAATTAAAACAAGAGTGTTGATCAATCAAATCAAACAAGTAAGCCCAATAAATTCCACCCCATAGGATGGCAGGAAACCGCTCTGATACCACTGTAAGAATCCCTTTCCAGGCAGATTCTTGTAAATGCAAATTTTCTCTCTTGTTTGTGTTTGTTTTGATGAATGAATGTGGTATATTTGCAAGTTTGATATGACAATATAATGCAGCAAAATAGAAGATATTGCAATAATAATTTTCCAACTCAAATCTGAAATTGCATCGAAAATACACACCTGAATATTCTAGATTTTTATACCAGCTTGAATACTCAGATTTTTCACAAAATAATGACAACCCAGTTCATTAAATAACCCGTATTATCTAAAACAAAAATACCCGGAAAATTTAGGAGTTACAATTAATGAACTCACCTGGAAACCCTCTGAAAGGATAAATAATAGTAGTGGATGAATTCTTCAACAACAAATGCTTGTAATACGATTTATAATAAATCATTGCTCTAACTTGCAATCACTCTCTAAGATAAAACTCTGAATACTCCACTCAATCTGAACACCATTCAAAGCACAATGATGACTCTGTATTAAGCCACCCACTAGCACAATTCACTGGTATAGTCTCAACCAATTCAAAGTGCACAAGACTGAAGAATTTACAATTCCTCAACTTGATATTTTGAAACCTTTGTTTCAATTTCTTCTCCAAACAACCAAGTTATCAAATGCACAATAGAATGATTTGCTTTTTGGCACAAGCATTGCTTTTATAATAATAAAAGTTATTTTCTTCAAGACACCAAAAACATTAGCTTCTCTCACACACTTTTCACTAAAGAGCCTTCATCAATACACTTTCAATTAGAAGTCTTCATTTAATAACTTTAAATTAATATTAAATAACTCCGAAGTTAAAAGCTTCATCAAGACACTTTTCACTTAAAAGGCTTCTTCAACACACCTTTCACTTAAAAGCATCGCTTTTAAGACTAAGGATTATATTCCATGTGAATTAATGATTAAATAATAATTTGGCCACTAAATTAATAATAACTCCCAAAATACTTATCCTTCAAATATGTTGTCTGAAACAGGAGTCACACCTAATATTTCCCCACGTGACCAAATGCACTTTCCAAAAATAGATATGGTCCTTCTCAATCAACCTTAGACTTATTATAGATAGTAAGTATATGAAATTGATTCCAAACAAAGTCCAATCTATAAGCCAAACGAAGACCAAACTGGAACCTGCTAAATTGGGGACATTACATAGGCATGTTCTTAATTGAAGTAAATATCGATCTTGTTCAATATTTAATAATTGTCAATTTTGTTTAGTTTTGATTTTGTTCAATTTCTACATATAATACATTAGGTTCTTCAATAAGTGTGTTGTCTTCGGAATTATGAACCATGTTAGTACTAGAGGGAAGGAAGATATGGAGCCTTACAAACTAAAGGCTGTTTCGGATTGACAAAACTTTTTGGGCATATACCTTAGAAACATTGCTTATTTGACAATTATTTCTAATATGAGATGATCACAAGCTAAAAGTTTTGTATTTTTATTAATAGCCTAAAATTTTTGGTCGATGTTTAGCAACATTATCTATATATGTATATACTTTTTCTGTTTTTTGTGATTAATTTGAATTTTTTGGTCAATTTTTCATTAATAAAATCTATAGTTTTATGATGCTGAAATTTCACTTCTCTCACTTTTATTAACGAGTGATAAATTTTTAAATGATGATTTGAATTTGATACTACTTGTTAGATTCAAGACGATAATGAATTTGAATATAGTAGTCTATGATTAGTCAAATATTATTTTGGCTTGTTGACATTATTTTCTTATTGTTACAGGCAAGTTGAAGATTATAATGAACAAATTGCAAAAATCAAAGCACAAATAAAGCTGGTTTGTGTTTTTACTTTATCCCTATACTTGTGTTTTAATCTAGGTTTTCAATCAAGTGGGTATTAAAAAATGGAATATTGATGTGTACACAAATAACAGTACATTTGGACAACTATTGTTTTTCTATGCCTTCATTCACTTTTTCTATTACCAATTGAATAAGATTATTTGTTAATGAAGTTTACATGCTCAAACATTTGTTGTAGCCATGAATTCAAATTCAAAATCACCTAGCATACTTTGATTAATATTTTAACTTTAATCTTTACAAAGCATTTTTGAAATGTTTACTTAATCCCTGTGAATGAGCTTTTGGTAACCTACTAGATCAGATTATTTATGCATGATATTATCACTTATAGGTTCCATTATAGAGTAGGGTTGTATTTTAAGATTTTGAAGTTGAAAGTTGGATCTTGTGACTAGAGGACAACCATGTAAGCTTGTAGAAAGGATTTGTAAGGTGGATAAATAGAAGTCAAGGAGAGGCCTATCAAGGCCCTACTATAGAGAGGTGAACTGCTCATCTATTTGCTTTCTACTTGCTTGATTCTCCCATTCAAATTGACTTGGTAGGCTTATTTATCTATCCTTCTATTAGTTCAAATCCTAGTACAAGTAAGAAGCTAATTAGCTATGGAAAAGGAACTGGGTAAAATTGAGAAGAATGAAACTTGGGAACTTGTCCCAAGACCAAAGGATAAGAATGTGATTGGCACTAAGTGGGTATTCAAAATCAATCTAAATGAGGTTGGCCAAATTGTGAGGAGCAAGGCAAGATTAGTATGCAAGGGATATGCTCAAGTCAAAGGAATAGATTTCAAAGAAAGCTTTGCTCTTGTTGCTCGTATGGAAGCTATAAGGATGTTTTTAGCCCTTTCCAATTTTAAGAACTTCAAATTCTACCAAATGGATGTGAAACTAGCCTTCCTAAATGGAAAGCCGAATGAAGAAGTGCTCATTGAACAACTTGAAGGATTTCTCCTATTAGAGAATAAAGACTATGTTTGTAGGCTAAAGAAGTCACTTTATGGACTACAATAAACTTTGAGGGATTGGTACTCTAGGCTAGACTAGTACCTTCAAGAGAGGTTTCAAAAGGGGAATTGTTGATAGCAATCTTTATATAAAGAATGAAGCGGATGATTTTTGTTCGTTGTTATGGTTTATGTGGCTTAACGTTTTTTTGGAGGTAGTAGTGACAAGATATAAAAGTTTTGGGAGTTAATGTTTTTTTGGAGGTAGTAGTGACAAGATTTTAAAAGAGAAGTTCTTCAAGAATTTTGTAATAACAATAAGGAGATAACTTCTTCATCTCTTTCTAGTGAAGAGGAAAAGGCTTTATCTTTATCCAGCAAAGAGGAAAGGGTTAAGTTATTGAATAAGGAAAAGCTAGATAGTGAGTTTCAAGCTTTAGGTGGACTCCTCCCCTTGAACTCGAGCTAAATCAAGCTAAATGAGGTTGGCCAAATTGTGAGGAACAAGGCAAGATTCGTATGCAAGAGATATGCTCAAGTCAAAGGAATAGATTTCAAAGAAAGCTTTGCTCTTGTTGCTCGTATGGAAGCTATAAGGATGTTTTAAGCCCTTTCTAATTTTAAGAACTTCAAATTCTACCAAATGGTTGTGAAACTAGCCTTCCTAAATGGAAAGCCAAAGGAATAAGTGCTCATTGAACAACCTAAAGGATTTCTCCTATTAGAGAATAAAGAGTATTTTTGTAGGCTAAAGAAGGCACTTTATGGACTACAATAAACTTTGAGGGATTGGTACTCTAGGCTAGACTAGTACCTTCAAGAGCGGTTTCAAAAGGGGAATTGCGGATAGCAATCTTTATATAAAGAATGAAGTGGATGATTTTTGTTCGTTGTTGTGGTCTATGTGGGAGTTAACGTTTTTTTGGAGGTAGCAGTGACAAGATATAAAATTTTTGGGAGTTAACGTTTTTTTGGAGGTAGTAGTGACAAGATTTAAAAAGAGTTCTTCAAGAATTTTCTAATAACAATAAGGAGATAACTTCTTCATCTCTATCTAGTGAAGAGGAAAAGGCTTTATCTTTATCCAACAAAGAGGAAATGGTTAAGTTATTGAATATGGAAAAGCTAGATAGTGATTTTCAAGCTTTGGGTGGGCTCCTCCCCTTGAACTTGAACAAGAGCAAAAATCCTAGAAATACAAAGATACATTATAGTAGAAGAATGGAGGTTAAGAGAAGAAGGAAGCATTCTAGCAGAGGGGCTTGATTCTGGGTTAAGTAATATAGAAGTGGAGGAAAGATTACGTATGGAACTTTAGGTTGTATATGACCTATTTGGGCTCACAGATCTTGATAAATTGGAGGAGGAAGAACTAGAAACAAAGCAGTTTTTCATAGAAAGGATGTTAGATCTGGATGCTAGAGAATTGGACGAATCTGATTTAATTTCAGATTTAAATAGAGAGAAATTGAAAGTTTGTAATAAAGAAAATCAGCTTTTGGGTATTTGGCAATCAAGAGCAGGATTGGTAAAGCCAGACTGTGGTTCAAATTTAAATAAGAAAAAATAAGGAAGTTTTCTTCTCAATTTAGGAAATTAAATGAAGATCTTGATTAGATGAAAATTACTTCTTTCTGGAATAAGGGTAAGACGAATCTTTCAAAAAATTCTTGAAGATTTATTGGTTGGTTTTAGGTAGATGTAGTTAAGTTTGAATTATTTGCATGGGCACGGATTTATCCTTTAAAAAGTCTGAAAATTTTGGAGTGGAAGGTATAATAGGATGAATCAATTTTGGGTTAAAGAATTTGAAAGCTACAAGTGTATATCTTCAGATTTAGATGTTTCGAGATTGGCGGTTTTTCTCATTTTAGGGTGCCAATCTTTAGAGTTTTCTCATTCCTTTTTGAAACTGGGATAATGCTCTAAATGAATGGCGAGAAGATCAATTTTCAGATTTCAAATATAAATCATAGCTGACCATTGCCTCAACGATCTATAGACAATGACGGTTTTTCAAAATAAGCTTCAATGGTTTATAGGTAATGATGGTTTCAAAAAAAGAACAAAGATGGTTTGTCGGTTTTTGACGGTTTGGACCATTCATTGTTGATTAGACAAGCCAAGTGGAATTGAGGTTGGCGGAGTTGTCATTTCTTGATGACAAGGACTTAATAATTATTGACATCTTCATGGAATAGTGTAGATATCATGTGTCTCTGATTGTAGCAATCAATACAAAGTCATTTTTTTATTTGGCAAGATTAAATTTCGAGATCTCACACATGCCGCTCAGCAAGGAGCTATATTCATAATGACATCCTACCCTTCGCATTGAGTTTTATGCTTGTCCAGAAATTTATTGTAGGCTTTATTATTTTTCAAAAGGCATTTATAGAGAGGTGGGGTTTGAGAAATGGAGTTGGCTATCTGCTTCAAACCGCTGAAAAGTCTCAGGCAGATGGTCTTTCTGGGTGAGGTCACTCAAGAAAGATGGATTAGAATTGTAAACGACATTGATGATTTAGCTTTGAGGGTAGTGAAAATCATTTCAGGGGATAAGTTTATGGAGACAGATCATACATTCAAGGTTAACAGTGATATATCAACGGTCTTTATTTCCATCTTACTTGTTATGGGAATATCCAAGCTAGATGCTATGTAATTGTGTAGAGGATTTTTCAAGAACCTGTTAGGAGACATGGAGAGAGCTGTTGAAAATGTGGAGCACAATTTGATGATTCCATATCTAGTGGATTTTGATAATGGAGATGGCTTTGTTCGACCCCCTGAGGAAGAAATCACAAAAAGATTGATTCTAACAATGAGAGGGCTTTTGAAGCGCGGAAGCTAGATATATCAAGAAACATTGATTTTCTTCAAAAATGGTTAGGGCTAAAGACAACCTCGGATATTGATTGGTGGAAAAATTGTCTGATAGAAGAAGGGTATGTTCCTTTTGAAGAGGAAAATGAAGATGAGAGCCAGGGGCAACCAGAACCAAATGAGGAAAAGAAATGGGATAAGGGTTAGGGTGTTGAATCAAGGAAGAGGCAAAGGAATCAAAGGATGAATATTTCAAATGATGTAGAAGACACCTCTGGTTCCTATTCCTAGAGCTATGATTGTTTCTTTGTGGATAACAGTTTCTTTGAAGCAAGCAGAAAGAGGAAAGGTGGTGGTAGCAAATCTCGGGCTTCCTCAATAAACCAGAAGGATGAAATAGAGCCTTCTTCAAGGCATTAGAACTTTGTTTGTTCTGTCTAGATAAGATAATTTTTGGTTCTTTGGTTTTCCCCGTGTCTTTGCAGCTAATCGTGGTAGGAATTTATGGATAGTATTTTTAGAAGATTAGCTCATTTTGATTCAGATGTTGCTTAGGGGATATTTTTTCTTATGCTATCAGACTGGTTTTCCCCTTTGTTAGGGAAGTAGACTATGATGATTTTCTGCATAACTTTTAGCTTTTTAGTTTCTTTGAAGGATATAGTCTAGGATGGCATGGAGCTATTAAAGGATATACTTCAGAACAATATGGTTTTTATATGGTATGGACCTTTGCAAAGCTTCTATAAATTTCTTTTAAAATTTTAGTAATACAAGTCTTGGCTATCTATATATATATACAAATTACAGTTTTTTTTTATATTAATAATATATGTTTCCATAATAGTCTCATTACATCAGATGTTGTGTTACACCCAGCAGTTACAATACCCAGATATATATGTTATATCTTTACATGACCAAAAAGGACAGAAACCTACATACATATCTACTAGTGCAACATCTGATCTTCACAAATCTTGAAAATCTATGTCTCGAGCTATATCACCTGTTCTATATCAACATCTATTTCGTGTACTGGTATCTTAGTCAAAAAGAGACTGTTATAAAAAATGTCTTGTATAGAAAACATCCTGATTAGTCATTCTCACTGCGAGGAACCCAAGCCATCCAGCCCTGATGGCCTTCCATCCATCTGATGACTCTATCATCTCTAATGTGTTGTTCATATGGGTGTCTCAGGATCTCTGCCATGGGAATCTCTGCTGCTGGAACAACATCAAGTAGAATTGCTCTGAGTCCTAGATGTCTGTCTTCCATCTTTTGGGCTGCAATCTTCCATAAATCCATGAAGAGTTGTTTCGAAAGGGGAGAGTTCCAAATCTTTCCTTGTCTATGTGTATCCATGAGATACTTCCCATGATCCCTATCTTACCATCCCATCTTTGAATAGATCCTCGAGCTTCTTCTTCTTGATCTTTATGACGACCGAGACCTGCACATTAATTTTGTGAAAGATGAGCCTCCTCAGAGAATCAGTAAGGTTTCTAGATTTACCACCAAAAACATCATCATTTCTTAACTTCCATATGTGCCACATAATTAAAGTAGAGAGAAGGGAAAAGAAACTTTTGAAACGCTTTTTAAGGCCTGTGATTCTGCCAGAGATGATCTCAAGCAAGGAGGGAAAGATGCTGTCAGAAAATCCAAATATGTTCCAAACCTTTTTGGCAAAAGGGCATTCAAAGAAAACATGGAAAACAGATTCAGGAAGAGAATAGAAGCTACAGGTATACTGGTTGCCATTGGGGTGTTTAAACGACAACCTATGCAAGAGAAACCTCCACATGAAGCATTTAATATTGGGCTCCGCAAAGGAAGACCACATATTGCAGAAGATCTTAGATCAGTCACCAGGATCAAGACAAAGGTTCCAACATGTGTTCTCGTGGGAGAAGATAGAGGGATCATCAACAAGGAGGGAGTAGAGCTGTTTAGACTTGATCTTGAGAAGGGAGGTGCCATTAGACCACTTGAAATCGAGGTGACAGTTACTATCCACATACCAATCTCTAGGTAGATTCAGATCTCTGCATGCTTCTTTCACAATGGAAAAGGTTCTAAAATGGGAGCTAGGATGATTGTACTTTATTTTCAACTCATCCCATTCCACCAGTTTCTCATCATGGATAATGTTTGCGAAGGAAGATATCATTTTTTCATGCCATAATCTTGTTGAGCACCCTTGAATCAGTGCAATAGGTTTGTCTTTGTATTTTAAGTTCCACCAAATAGATCTATTTCCACATATCATGTTATTGTGGTGGATTACCTTGTTTTCTGTGATGAATTTTCTAACATAATTCCATCCTTTCCAGATAGATTTGAAGACTGCTGAACCTTGTACTTCATAGTCCATTTCCCCTGCAAGGATATCATTAATAGATAAATTTTTCCATCTTTCCCTTTCCTAGGGCAACCTCTTAGTAAATTGTTTCTATCCAGTATCTTCCATGGTTCATCTCCCTCCATGGCCTTGGCAATTCATTTAGATGCAAGGGAGATTCCTTGCACTCTTAGGTCTTTTATCCCCAAGCCCCCATGTTTCTTCTCAGTGATGCACCATTCCCATCTAACCGCATGTCCTTTTTTATTACCCCTACCATCTGACCAGAGGTAGTTTCTTATGATCTTTTGGAGGCAGTTATATTGATAGTGACAGAACAACCAAGCAGAGGAGTAAAAGACTGTGTATGAGGAAAGAATTTTCTGGCAAACCTGAACTCTACCTACCATGGACAAATATTGAATGTCCCATTTCTTAAGTCTCTTTTCAACTCTTTGCTGAACCCATTCCCACATGTTCTTCATACTTGGCTGAATGGAGAAGGGAATGCCTAGATATTTAAGTTGGAAATTAGGTCCCTCCCACCTAAAGTTCCATTGGGAAAGCCATGTAGGAGGATCCTCTGTCCATCCTAGGCAGATGGATTTATCCATAGAGATCTTACTACCTGAGGCAGTGCAAAACCAGTCCATCTTCTTCATAAGATTCTCCAAGTTGTCAACCTCCAGCCGTAGTATTAGTGATGTATCATCTGCAAATTGAATGTTAGTGACTTCATTGTTCTCAGGGATTTGAATGCCACTTATCCTTGGTAGGAGCCTATCCTCTGAAATTAGGTAATTAGAGCATCTGTTGCTATAACAAAAAGGGATGGACCAAGTGGGCATCCTTGTCTAATGGATCTAGTCAGTTCAAAGCTATTAGATCTAACTCCATTGACTTCAACACTAGCTTGGCCCCATTCATCAAGGTTTGCACCATCCTCACAAATTCCTTTGGAAACCCAAGTGTTTCCATCATCAAAAAAATGAAGCCCCATTCTATTCTGTCATAAGCTTTTTCATAGTCCAGAAGAAGCATACCTTCTTGTTGGTTGGTTTCTCTAGCCCATTCCATGGTCTCCTAGCATGTAATCAAATTTTCCAAAATGTATCTCCCTTTAACAAATCCAGTTTGATTGTGGTTAATAATCTTTGGAAGGATCTCTTTGAGTCTATTGGCTAGGGTCTTGGCCAAGATCTTATAAGAGACATCAAGAAGAGTGATAGGTCGCCAGTTCTTAATTAAGGATGTGTCACCTTCCTTAGGAATTAGCTTAATACGCCCACTATTAATATCACTTCCTAGAGTCCCTTTTGAAAATGCTTCCTCATAGACCTCCAACAGGTCCTGCCCTATCCAATCTAGGTTCTTGCAAAATTCTATAGGTAGACCATCAGGTCCAGGGGCCTTATCTAGTGCCATTTGTTTTATAGCACTACCAATTTCCTCTAATCTGATAGGTTGTTTGAATAGTATTGAGTCCTCTTGGGTGGCTCTAGAAGGAACAACCTGTCTAATCATGTTCCTAGCCTCTGTCACTCTATCCCCACATCCTTCTGATTTGAACAACTTCTTATAAAATTGAGCAAAGGATTGGAGAATGTCATGTTGGTCCTCTCCCTTAACACCATCTTCCCATATCTCATCAATTTTGATCATGGCTTCTTTATGCTTGAGTAGATTAAAGAAAAATTTAGATCCACTGTCTCCAAGTTCCACCCACTTACACCTTGATTTGATCTTTACCCCGCTAATCTATTTTCTTGCAGCCTTCTGAGGGCATCTTTGGATTCTGAGAGTTTGACAACGGCTTCTTCATCTGAGGGGTTGCCTTGAACAGTAGCCTCTTCCCTAAGAAGTTCATCCTGAAATTTCTCCTCTAGCCATCTAGAGTCCTTAGCTTTTTTGCCCCAAATAGTTTGGAATAGTGCTTTTCAACTAGAGGTGTTCTTAACCCATTTATTCCTTGCATCTCTATGGGCCACTATATCACTATTAAACCATCTAATCATGTACATGGCCTCATTCATCCCTGTCTCTTCTAATAGAGATGTATTGAGGTAGAAGGCTTTGTCTCGGGGGCAACTTCTATCAGAGAAATCTCTAGTGACAAAGTTGGCTGTTATGGGGTGGTGATTGGAAAGAGTATATGGGATAACTCTGACCTATCTTCCAACCCCATCTTTTTTGCAATTGAAGTGTTCCCGATTGAAATAAAATCTATCCAGTCCGAAGTAAATTCTCTTACCTCCTTTCTGAAAGTTACACCATGTGTACCAGATATCTTTGTGATCCTTTTTGCATCCTGTTAGTGGGTCAAGTAGTTTATGTTTCCCAATCAACTTATCTAGAAGAATTGCTCAGAGCCTCTCCAATCCAGTCTGTTACCTCCTAGTTTATCGTGAGGGTTAACAACCATATTAAAATCCCCTCCCATTATCCAAGGTATCTCCTCCAGTTGGTACATCCATTTCCACAGTTCAATCCTATCTCTCTGGTCATTGGGGGTGTAGATTGAGCATAGGCCAATCTTTTCTTTGTTAAACTCAAGTATCTTTTCTTTGTTAAACTCAAGTATTGCATCGAAAGGTTCCCCAAGTGGTAACTAATTTGGCTCAGTAGGGACTTAGGAGAACCGAGGTTCCTCCTTTCCCTCTAATGTGAGTGGTTGAGAAAGAGACAAGATCTCTCCATATACATTTAAGAGCAATGTGAAGTGTGAAATTGACAGCTTTCACTTCCTGTAGCATCAGAATATCAATCCCTTTATTGTCTCTCAAGAATCTTTGAACAATATATTTTCTTTCCGAGGATTCCAATCCTCTAACATTCCAAGATGCAATTTTTATGTTCATAACATCAAGGTGAGGAGTCCATAAGTTAGTCGTAAACCTAGAGTAGCATTTAGGTAAGCTGCTGCTATAATTACCTTTGGGATCCTTTTTATTTCCTGATCCTAGAGGTCTCCCTCTCTTTCTTTTACTTTCTTTGGGGCCTGTGTTTTCTCCTTCCTCAGTCAGAGTCTCAGCCTCAATAGGGGGTTTTGAAATTCTGGGCTTCCTTTTGATCTTAGCATATCTAAGTTTTACCTCCCATGGCCTATCATCGAAAGGGATGATTGCCCAATTCTTGTTAACACCACTCTTGACAAAGATGTCTTTAAGGGAGGCATCCTCCACCTGGGCAGTTGCCTCTATTACCCTCCCCTACCAATTTCCTCAACAATTCTTTCATTGGTATTACCTCTTCTCTTCTTGAAGGGACCACCTTTTTTACTGATTCTGTCCATAGCTAATTGTTGAGCATTTCTCGCTCTGTGTCTATTTCTATATCTTTGTTCCAGAGAGTTTCAATTTTCCACCCTATGCAATCTGGAGATGCCTGATCCTTCAACAACCGGTTTCTCAAGGCCAAGAGATAAAGATAGTTTCTCAAGTCTCATTCTAAAATGGCCAGGGTCAGTGTCGTTGTTCACGTCGGAGATGGGATTGGGAGTGGCAGTATGAG
Source organism: Thuja plicata (assembly GCA_018584345.1). Lineage (NCBI taxonomy): Eukaryota > Viridiplantae > Streptophyta > Pinopsida > Cupressales > Cupressaceae > Thuja > Thuja plicata. The sequence goes on from MU225762.1 coordinate 1,033,172, forward strand.
TCTCATGGATAGGATGAACATCATGTTTTGGGAGGTCGAGCAACACTTGTTTGCCTTTATCCTTGGTTTTAGTTTTGGAAGCAGCATTCAACAAAGGGCAGTTCCTCCTCCTATGTTTGTTTCTCTTGCATAGGAAACACAAATTAATACCACCCAGAAATTCAACCGGGCACGAATATGTTCCATCTTCGAGTTCAAAATCTAGGTTATCCGGGATGTCCATTCTCGGTTTGACCGAAATAAGGACTCTGGCGTCCATGTGTGGGAGAAGGGTATTAGTTTGGTCGACGTGGACAACCTTGCCCAATGATTCTAGGGCTTCAGGAAGGACATTCTAAAGGAAGGGAGGGATTTCTCTGATGGTAACCCATCTAAGGCACGATAGTGCCAGAATCTCATCAAGGTTGGCATTGTTTGACCAACCTAGGGCATGGAAGTTACAAGAGCCAATGCTCCAATATTGTCTATCGACCACCGCCTTCTGGCTGGCAGAGTCGTAGAAGAAAAGGATGAAGAGGCCTTTCTGGATCATCCTGCATAGGGAGAATTTCAGACCTAATTTCTTGGCCCACACCGCATGGAGCCAGTTATTCATGAAGACACGGGAAGGGAGTTTGTCTACGTCTTGGGCAGCAAGGACAATGATAGATTCAACAAGCTTATTTCTCTATGCTTTAATTACATTAGCCATATCTAAATTAGGTGAAATGACAAGGTGTCTGGGGGTCGAAACCTTACCTCCTGATCCTCCAACTCCACCTAATTCTCCCTAGTTTTTGCTGGAGAACTTTGCGCCATCTTTGCAAATCGGGGTGCCCGCACCTGCCTAGCTGAAGGTCTTGGCTTTTTCTCCTTCACCTTTAACGGGCTCTGGTCCTCGAGTCATCGTGGGCACTTCTGGTTCTACAATAGGATTCAACCCATCTGAATGCGAGCCCATAAAGCCTGGGAGGGTGGGTGCGCATTGAAAGCTCTACTCGCACAAACAGCCAAGCCACAAATTACATTTACTGTTCTCTCTCTCTCTCTCTCTCTTTATATATAAATTTAAAACAATATACAATAATAAAGAGTGAAATTTAAATATTTCAACATTTGTAAATTTAAAATTTAAACAATATTAATATTATTTACATTTAAATAATATTAAATTTAAAACAAAATTTTTTTTTGTGATAATTATTTTACACAAACAAACGTAGATCATAACAAACAAACTATAAATATTAAATACAATACAAACTATTAATAATTTATTATTAAATATTAATACGTTAAAATATTTAAAACAATATAAACAATATCCAAATTATTTACATTTAAATAATATTAAAATTTAAAATAATATAAAAGATAATAACAAAGAAATCTAAATATTTTTATTTTAACATTTATACCTTTACATTTTAAATCATATTAAATTTTAAACTTTAAACTATAATAAATTCTAAACAACATCAATTTTCTTTTAATTCAAATAGTGGGAAGTATTAAAAAATAATGACAATGAAATCTTAAGTATTTTATAATTTATACATTTAAAGTTTATTTAATTTTAAACTTTAAACTACATTAAATTCAAAACTATATCAATTTTCATTTAATCGGGGTAAAAAAAAAGGGGAGAATAAAATATTAAGAAAATTAATTGATGAATAATGATAATAACATTTTTCGCAGAAGCTAATTTTTCTCTGTGTGGGAGGGAGAAACAAGTTTGCGTAAGAATTGAATAGGCAAGAGATACTATTACAGATTACTAAATCTGCTGCTACATTCTCTGCCAAAACACAAGCTAATACAAATTACTAACTTGATTCCTTGTTTTTGGAGAACTTTATCAAATCCATGCGGTGTGTTTTATGCTGCACGGGTAGGATTTATAAAGCCTTGAAATTGAGAAAAAAATGGAAACAATGCAAAGAGGGAAACAACAAAAACTCTGCATTTTTTCCCGTCTTTTTCCTAATAGCAAAAATGTTAGCCACGTTTTCGGCGAGTTGAAGGCGATTTGTTAGGCGAGTTGGAGGCAAGCTTATGGCTGAAAATAGCGCGCGAGTCAACACGCAAGTTGCTCGCATGGAAAAAATGGTTGCGAGTACTCATAAACTCGATGAGTAAACCATGGTATGATGAATTTTGTGTTCATGTCGTTTGTTACTTGTTGATTGCAAGTTGTAGTGGAAGGTTAGTTTGAACTTGATTAAGTACTACGTTCAATTGTGAATGTTCATTTGGATTGTGTCAGTATTGGGTATTATGAATGTTAGTAATGTGAAAACCCTTCGTTACCTTTGGAGATTGCATCATCTTTATGTAGTTGTTTTATTTGGCAAAGCAAAGCGTGGTAATAGGAATTCACTCATCTAAGCATCATTCATTAATATCATCGTCCTTGGGAATCACTTAGATATCTCTAAACCCTTCATCCTTTTTGTCATTTATTTGAAGCCTAGTTTGTGTTCCAAGTTCCAATCATTGAAGATAAGAAGTTGATTAAATCTAGGAGGAATAGCGTAAGTTTTGTCATTTATTTGAAGCCTAGTTTGTGTTCCAAGTTCCAGCCATTCAAGAAAAGAAGTCGATTAAATCTAGGAGGAATAGCATAAGTTCGTTTGTGAAAACCAGCATATGACATCATTCAACTGAGCTGTGTCCAACACAAAGTCACAAGTACGCATTGTAAACCTTGGGGTTGCTTCATTTGATTACACATTTGCTAAATTGTTTAACATTTGAAGTTTTCTTGTTCAAGAGAGGATATGATACTTGTATATTATCCTGCATGTTGGAGTGGTCGTAAAACACACATCAACACTTAGTATTTGCAATTTTTCTATTTTACTAATTTGCCAAAGTTTCATTTAAAATGTAATTCTTATACATCTTATAACTAGCTTTTCAAGTACTATATGTATCTCAACCCCCCTCCCCCCCCTCCTTGAACTTAGGCACTTTGTCCCCCTCCCCGAAGCCCGTCCCCTATCCCAAAACATGGTGGAACATTGTTTTCTCCCAAAATAGCGCTCAAAAGTTATAAAAGAGAGATTGAGGCTCCCATTTGGGAAGAAAAAGTTAATATCTTATATTATTTTGCCGGAATAATTTTGGAGTTCATGTTTTGACCAAAGTTCCATGACTCGGACCCACCCATGACTCGGCAAGGTCGACTCGACCCGCGACTCGCCTATGACTCGGCAAAATGAAAAACAAAGGTTTTTTAGGATTTAAAACTTGTTTCAGGCACCCATTATTGAGTAAAGCTTAAAAACACTATAACATTATCAAATAGAAGCTAATATGATCACATACATAAACATACATCCATCGCATAAGTACAAAC
>MU225762.1:1047189-1058422 GCA_018584345.1 Thuja plicata
CCCTCTTTATAAATGTCTTTAGTCGTTATCCAACAGCACAATAAACCACCCAAAACTTCTTTAGACCAAAACGGGTTCAAACTGTCAAAACTGAATAAAACTGTCTTGGTAGAAGCGACTTTTCTCTTTCCAAAATTTTTTTATCACCAAAATAACTTCGACCCATTTCAGATATTTTTGTTACCTTTCCGAAAAGGTATAATAGTTGAGGTTGTGTTTAAAAATTAATATATGTAAATTTCGTTATACCAAAACTTGTTAGTTATGAAATTAAGATCCTTATAAGCATAACTAACTATAAAAAGTGTTAATCACTATGAAACTTAAAAAAAATAATCATAGTGATATGGTAAATCATTTAGGTGTTGAATTAGGAGTATAATCCACTATATAACCATATCATATCAACTTTTTCACAAAACAATAATTTGTTATTCACTCCCTTAATCAACTGCATCTTGTGTACCAACTGCTTATTGACATCAATGACAAAAACCAATGAACAAATACCAAAGGTTCAACAGAAACAAGCAATTAAAATATGTGCTAATTTCATACAAGAAATGCACAACAAATAAGATGAACAAATTTATTACAATGCTCTATCACTCATTGGAATCTTAACTCTCTAATTATGATAATATCATCCTCCAAGTAGTCATAATGAACAAGAAAAATGAGTTAACATGTAAAAAATCATTTAGTACCATCAGATTCTTCATGTAATAATTCCTTAGTAAGAATCATAATGTCTCTGTGTAATATATGTGAAGGCAATGGAGTATTCATTTAGGCTATATACAAGGCAAATGAACTAATATAAAGGTGTATGTTATCAATGCGGAAGACATGAGTATGTGAGAGTACCATAAACATTCATATGGTAGACATGAGATGTATAAATTTGATCACCATAAAAAAAACACGTATACAAGAAGGTAATTCATTAAAAGCACGTGCATCTATAAATATAGGGTCGTCATTACATGAAAGTGAAGTGCCATTAAAAGAATTAATTAAGTAATAAACATGAAGGAAGACTAAATCTCCTCAGTGAACATAACACTACATATATCACATGGTAAATCCTCTTTAGGACTTATAAAGAAGTAAAGTATGGTTGACTAAAACAAAAGGAAAAGGAAAATAATATCTTTGAAGTTGAATCGATCACAAAAATGAGGAAGCGACACCTTCATAAAAGAAACATGGTATGTGAAGGATCATGGTGGGCCAAACTAGGCTCTTAAGTGACAATAAAATTTCATAAAAATAGATTTAGACAATTTAACATAAAATTTTGAACAAGTCATCAACCTTATATCAAAAATATATATGAATAGATTTTGAAGTAGATTGAACCTAGTTTCTAAGCTACTAGATATTTTTTGAAACAAAAAGTATTTGGTGAAAATTTCAAATTTTAATCAAGTAGTATGAAAATTCCAGGAAAAAGATAAAAAGTAGATGTATGTCTAACTACCTTATTCACAATCAAATGATAATACTTTTTTATAAGATTTTAGATATAAATAGAAGACTTATGTTCAGATGTGACATCTTTTGTAATTTATTTTCAAGTAAATAATTAATTGTGATTTTTATTACAACTTTTTCATAATATAATAACTTGCATGTATGAGCACCATAATTTAGTCAAAACTTTATATTGTTTTTAATCCTATAGTATATTCGAAGCATAGAATGTGACGCGTCTTTCAAATTTAAAAAATGTTATATCGTTTGAAAGTTATATGATTTTTAACCGGTTTATCAATCATGACTTTAGACATAATTCAATTAAAAAATAAATAATAATAATTTATTAAACTCAAATTAGATAAAATTTATATTGGTGGAAAATTAAGAACCTCCTTAAGGAACCCTTTACGTTTCACCAGTCTTGGGTGAAAAAAAGTCTTTAGCTACATGGTTAAAGTCTGGAGACACAATGAAATCTCAAAAACACATTTTTTGGGTTGACTTTTCAGGATTGGCACCCCCAAGCCAAATCCCATATCAATCCCGAGGCAAATCCCAAGGCTGTAGATTTGTGTAAAAGGTATTGGATATAAGATCTATATCCAATATCTGATTTGGATCGGATATCAGATACACATTTGATATTCGATGTTTTTAGTATGTTACGATACTATATTATACATCATTATATATATATATATATATATATATATATATATATATATATATATATAGTGTATGGTGCTATATATTTTATTTAATATATAAATCATATGTTAAATACTCTCTCTCTCTCTCTCTCTCCATATCCCCTTTTCTCTCTATCTCTCTCCCTTTCCCTATCCCATTATATAATGTGTATTAATTTATCACACACACACACAATGCATTATATGTGTATATGAAAGTTTTTAGGTATCATATATTGGATATTAATTGAATATTCGATACCATTCCACAATGACACCAACGGTAAACTCTTGGCACCATTGTGAAATTTTGGATGTCATGTCAAAGATATCTATATTAGATTAGTACTGGATATCTGATACTAATCCGATATCCAATGGCCGACCACACAAAATTGGGTAGTGGGCCATTTTTCTCATTCTAATGGTCCCTACATTCTTTTTACAAGTAAAAAACACAGGGTTTCAGACAACAAGAGACAAAATCAGACTTTTTAAGTGTCTTTTTCATAAATTTATTATTAGCAACCATTGTTTATAATATTTTTTGAGGTATAATGTATAGCAGCAAAAGTCAAAAGCAAAAATGAAAGAGAAAGCTTACAAAAGATCAAATTGAAGCATAAAGAAGACAAGGTGTGTCAAATATTAGTGTGGGTGAGACCTGTAGTCCACCCATAAATTTTATTTCAAGTGAAGAGGAGATTGGATTTAAAGATATTGAGCATAATTTTAAAAATGAGAATGAAAATGTAGAGATTGGGAATGAAAATGTTGAACAAGACATTCAAGTTGGAAATGAAAATATTGAAATTGATATGAGTAATGTTTGAGTTGACAGAAAATTAGGTTGATGAATCAAATGTTAGAACTGGCATAGAAAATGATGTTGATGAACCAAATGAATGTTATACAATGCCAAATTACAAGAGAAATTAACCCCCTTATGTATTTAAGAAAGACAAATTTCAAATTTAGGATCTTCAAGAACCCCAAAATGGTTACTTGAAATCAATGAGAACATTAGAAACAATTTTGAAGGCAAGAGATCAACAAGAGCCAATAGTTGTGAGCTACAAAAATTTTTAATGATTTTTTTAGCAATACGACATTGACCAAACAATGCCAACTTTTTGTACAATTTCTAAAGATGCAAAAGATGAGACCTATGCTAGCAAAATTGAATATTCGTGTAGACAAAAAGATGGAGAAAAATGTTATTATTGTAAAAAACATTTAATGCTCTTAATTCTATTGGAAAGAATAGCAAGGAAAAATATAAGGGAGCTACTTGGAGGGTTATTACAACCTCCTTAGTAAGTCATCATTTCAAAAAGGCTCACTTTATGAGACAAACAACTATTGATTTCAGCATAGAGAACTTGCAAGAAGAGAAAGACTTGACGATCCTAATCAAAATGATACATGGGTTTTTGGTGGGAGGCTTCCGTGTGTTGATGAGAAGCTAATCAATAGTGTGAAGGAGGAAATTCAACTATTTTGGTACTCTAACTGAAGAGAGNCATTTCAAAAAGGCTCACTTTATGAGACAAACAACTATTGATTTCAGCATAGAGAACTTGCAAGAAGAGAAAGACTTGACGATCCTAATCAAAATGATACATGGGTTTTTGGTGGGAGGCTTCCATGTGTTGATGAGAAGCTAATCAATAGTGTGAAGGAGGAAATTCAACTATTTTGGTACTCTAACTGAAGAGAGTCACCCAATGTTAAGGATATCTTGGAGTTATGAATTAGTGATCGAGACCACATATTGCATCCTAAACATTTTTTGGAAGTAAATCAAACAATGTTGTTCAACAAAAATTGTGAGACACATCTAACATTGTAAATATCACAAATGGCTTTTGAATCCCTCAAGCCATTTTATTGTGTACCTCTTAAGGTTCAAAATAATTATTGTAAATGTCATGTGGAGTTTTCAATTCACCATGAACTATTATACTAAATCCATTCTACTTTTCATACTAATAAAATGTTGCAGGAGTAGTGTAAATCAACCTCTGAAATCATCAAGAGACTTGCTAGATCAATTTATATGTTATAGAGATGATGGTTGTTTTTTCTATAGAAATGATTTCTTAAATGAGAAGTTCTCACAATGTGGTGGCTGTTCAAAGTTTGTTTCATGTTTTCATTAGGACAACGATTAAAAATTTGGAAAGAAAATTATTCATAAATATATATATGAAATGGTCAAATATACTTTGAAGAGTGGAGGTGAAGGTTCCAAATGCAAGTTGGTTACAAAAGAATGTAATGTTTCAGATTTTATTTCATATTTCAAGTAAAATCTTTTTTTCAAGTATGCAAGGCATAGTCACAGGTCTCAATGCTTGGATCAACAATTCAGGATGTGTAAGGACTCTTTCCCGATTGGCACTATTATATCAGTGGTTAATTTCATAGAAAACTACACATTGCAACCACAGAATGAGTTGCAAGCTCAGTATTACAACTCTATTCAAATTTTTATTTTTGTCCACATAACATATAGGCATGCCCTGATAGTATAGGATGCTATAGGAAGATAATCAAAGAGTACCATTTTTATATGAGTGACGATGGTTCTCACCCCTGAATATGTGCAATATTGTTTCAAAATTTATTTCAGTTCTTGTAGGAAAAATATGTTGTAGTTGATAGACATTTCATTTAGTTAGATAACTGCACAGGTCAATTCAAGAATGCTCATTTATTTTATTTGTTGAATAGAATGCATGTAAAGAGAGGTGCATCTCACATTTGAAGGCTTTTGAAGCTGAACATGGGAAAGGGGAACATGATGTCCAACAGGTGCATATGTGAAGAGAAATCTAGTTCAAGAGGAATTGAGGATTTTACGTGCAATATTTTGTGGTGCTTGTTCTGTTGTTGATTGGTGTAGTTTGACATTGTCACAAGGAGGGGCACTTGATACACCAATACATAGATTCTTTTGGTTGGTTGAGGAGGGCACAATAGGAGGGTAAAAGTATAAACCTGTGTTACAGTAGAGGAAAATCGACAGGTTCCAGCCGAAACCAGTTTCGGCCGAATAGTGTCCGACTGAAACATATTTGGCCAGACATACGTGGTGCACATGCGGCACCATGTGGCATCAATGTGGAAGAGGGGTTCCGACAGAAACCATTTTGGCCGAAATCGTTTCGGCTAGAACCCCCAAAATCAATATATACCCCAAAATCACCTTAAGCAGCTCATTTGAACGTGGAGCCTTCCGAGATTTGAGGAGGGGGTCTTAGAATCACACACACAAATTCCTGATCTTTGTGTGCAATAAAAGAAATATAGGTCATTTTTCTTTAAATTTTTTTAGTTTTTTTTGTTAATTTTATGTCGTTGTTGTATTATTTAATATTTTTTGTTATAATTTAGTTATTTTTAATTGTAGAAAATAAATAATATGGTTTTATGTAGATTTAGTTATTTAGTTAATATTTTTTTTTTTCCAATAAGGAAAATATGTTAGCTAGTTAATTAATTTAGTTTTATTACATATGTTTCAAAACATTAGGAAAATGTTACAAAAAACACCTGCAAAATCTAACAAACAAGATAATTAGAAACATTAGAAAAATATTAAGAAAACTTTACATAGAAACATCCATAACCATATGATGCAGGAGCATCTTGGGTCCTTGGCAATCCTGCTCAACCAAAAATATGTTTGCTTTTGTTCTTTTGCCTGTTTGGAGGCTGCTCGGTGAAGTGCTCGGTAACTGCTATTGCTTGGTTACTTGTTTTTTCTTTCTTTACCGACGGGTCTCGATGTATGTTGGTTTCTCGGTGGTTCTTTCAGCGAGTTGGTTTTTTTTGCTCGGCTATCTTCTTACCAAGTTGTTCCTGTTGCTCAGTTATGTTCTTACCGAGTTGTTTATCCTGATCTGGCCGACTTTTGCATTTAATTTTCGTGGCATAATTAATGTGGGGTCTCTCATTGGGATATGTGTGGACCTAAATCAGGGTCTCACTTTGGGATTTGAGTGCCGACCTCTTTGGTGGACTCTTGTATATATTTGGTTATGTTCTTAGTATTAGGGACGAATAAGTTTTAGCAGGAATTTGGTATTAGATTATGATACAAGATTAAGTGTTGAGATATTTGGATGATAGGTATGTGACCTCGCACGTATGAAGATCATTCTATAATTCATTTGAATGTATATGGCCAAAACCTGGAAGGCCTTACAGCCCGACATGTTATGAGTTTGATCAATTAATAAAAAGATATTTGTTGCTTCTTCTCTCCTTCTTGTGTTATTTCTTCCATATTGTGTATCTATAAGCTGGTTTGGTATTTGGGAGTGCCTTTTGCCNACCTGGAAGGCCTTACAGCCCGACATGTTATGAGTTTGATCAATTAATAAAAAGATATTTGTTGCTTCTTCCCTCCTTCTTGTGTTATTTCTTCCATATTGTGTATCTATAAGCTGGTTTGGTATTTGGGAGTGCCTTTTGCCCTAAGTATTATCCTTCATTGCGTCAGGTGGTATTAGAGCGAAGGTTAGATCTAAGTTCCTTCTTGTAAGCCCTAACCCTAGTTGGTTGATATTATTGTGGGGTAGCATATTGTGATCTAACCTACAATTGCAGAGGGATTCAAGATGGTTTGTGGGAGAGGAAATGCAGATCCAGGTCTAGCTGATATGCTAAGACAAATGGCTGCAAGATTGGAAGCTGTTGAGACAACTCAGCGCGGAGGAAGACATCTTGAAGATGTTATTGGTGATGAATTGGAGGAAGTGCAAGTCGAATATGCATATGCACCTGTTATGGATCAAGAAGAAGAGAGATTCCTGTGAGCATTGAAAAGTTTGAAATCCACACTTCAGTTTAATCCCCCTGAGTATAGTGGAAAATTAGATTCTGATGAATTGATAGATTGGATAACTAAGATGGAAAAATACTTTGAGTATGAAAATGTATCAGAGGAGAAGAAAGTGAAGATTGCAAGCACAAAGCTGAAAGGTCATGCATCCTTAGGGTGGGAACATCTAAAATTGGATTGAAAGAAGAAAAGTAAAGGCAAGATCAAGTTATGGGATAAGATGATAAACAAATTGAAAGGCAAGTTTCTACCTTGTGATTACTAGATTAACCTGATCAAGAGAATGCAAAGTTTGAAGTAGAAAGATAGCTCGGTAAAATACTATACTGAAGAATTATAAAGATTAGACATCAGATCTGGACATGTGGAAGATGAAGTGGAAAGAATAGCAAGATATCCAAATGGATTGAGAAGTTCCATACAAGATGAGATCAGTTTGGTCAAGATGGAAAGCATTGAAGAGGCATATCAGTTTTCCCTAAGAGCTGAGGAGAAATTGAACAAGAGATATGAACAAAGACAAAGAGGCAAAGGTTGTATATTCCCTAGAGGAAGAAGAAGATCTCATGGTGAAAACAATAGATCTGAACCAGACAAGACAATTTCAGACACATATCAAGACAAAGGAAAGATAGAATGGAAAGGTGGAAGTTCATACTGAGGAAGAGGAAATTACTCCCGAGGTGGTTACAGTAGAAGAGGGTTTCAAAGAACTTGTTACAATTTTGGTGAAGAAGGACATCGATCTTTTTAGTGTACACATGCAAGCAATAAAGTCGGTAGAAGTAGAAATGATTTGGTGCAAGAGGAGTCATCGAATGAACCTGAAAAGGAAGGAAATCTCATGATTAGAAGGATACTATGGAGTGAGAAAGATAAGAAAGATCCTATCAGAAAAAAATTGTTCAAGACCAGATGTAGAGTTTCAGACAAAGTTTCGAAGGTAATTGTGTATAGCGGAAGCTCGGAGAATCTGGCATCTAAGGAAATGGTCACAAAATTGCAATTGGAAAGAATGAAGCATCTGAAGCCCTATCAGATCTCATGGATCAAGGATGAGCATACATTAATGATGAGTCAACAATGTTTTGTGAATCTGAAAATTGGAAAGTATTATGATAAGGTGTTGTGTGATATTATGCCAATGAATTGTTGTCATATTTTGTTGGGTAGACCTTGACAGTATGTTAGACATTCTATACATGATGGAAGATTGAATAGATATACTATTTGGGTTGATGGTAAGAAAAAAATCTTGTTACCTTTGATGGAATAATCTATTGGTGAGATATGTACATCTGTGAAAGTTTGTTTGATGGAAGGTAGATAGTTTGTTAAGGATTTGAAAAGAAATGATATTTTCTATGCTTTGATTCCTAACAAACCGAGTAAGGATACAAAAGATGAAATTTCTACAGAATTTGAGAAGTTAATTACTAAGTACAAGGAGATCATTTCAGATAATGTACCTGATGGTTTGCCACCAGTGAGATATATTAGTCATTGTATGGATCTAATTCTTGGAGCTAGTTTACCGAACAAGGCACCACATTGGTTAACACCGACTGAGAATGAAGAGCTTAACTGACAAGTTCATGAGTTGTTGAACAAGGGTTTGATCAGAGAAAGTTTGAGTCCATGTGCAATACCAGCTATATTGACACCTAAGAAGAATGGGGAATGGTGAATGTGCACTGATTCAAGAGCAATCGATAATATCACAGTGAAGTATAGGTTTCCTATACCGAGGATGGATGATATAATGGATTGTTTAAGTGGAGCAAGATATTTTACCAAAATTTATTTGAAAAGTGGATATCATCAGATTAGAATCAGAGAAGGTGATGAATGGAAGACTACTTTCAATATAAAGGAAGGTTTGTATGAGTGGTTGGTTATGCCTTTTGGTTTAACTAATGTATCGAGTGCATTTATGAGATTAATTAATGAAGTTTTGAAGAAATCCCTAAATAAATGTGTGATTGTATACTTGGATGATATTCCAATATTCAGTAAGACTAGAGAAGAGAATTTGATGCATATAAGACAAGTATTACAGAGATTGAAAGAGGAAAAGTTACTGATAAATCTAAAAAAGTGTTCCTTCATGAAATAAGAACTTGTGTATTTAGGTTTTGTGATTTCAGCTAATGGTTTGAAGATGGATCGCGAAAAAGGTTGAAGCTATACTTAGTTGGCCTACACCTGAGAATGTTAGTGAGGTAAGATCATTTCATGGATTGGCAAGTTTTTACAAGAATTTTATCTGAAATTTCAATTCTATTTGTAATGCTATGACTGAGACAATGAGGGGAGACAAAAGAGAATTCAAATTAATGGACACATGGAGATGATAAGAGTTTTGAGACTTTGAAGCAGAAGGTTGCTAAATTACCTGTGCTAGCCTTACCTGATTTTAATAAGGTATTTCAAGTTGAGTGCGATGCAAGTGGAAGTGAAATTGGAGCTGTGTTGACTCAAGAAGGTAAAATTGTTGCTTTCTTTAGTGAAAAGTTGAATGATGATAAAAGGAAATATTTTGTCTATGATCAATAATTCTATGCTATTGTTCAAGCTATGAAGAAATGGAGACATTATTTGATGCCGAGTGAATTTGTGTTATATACTGATCATAAGGCTTTACAATATTGGGGTAGTCATAATAAGTTGAATCAGAGACATGAAATGGGTAGAATATTTGTAGAGTTTCACATTTGTGATTAAGCATAAGAGTGGAGTTTCTAATCGAGTTGATGATGCATTAAGTAGAAGAAATTCTTTGTTGGCTGAAATGAGAATTAAAGTTTGTGGCTTTGATGATATGAAACATTTGTATGAAAATGATCCTGATTTTTCTAAGTAGTGGAGAGTGTACTGCAGAGCACCAATTCCAAATCAATCAAGTAAGTATGAAGATTATTTCACTCAGGAAGATATGTTGTTCAAGGGTATTCAGTGGTGGGTAAGTGCACAAAGATGGGGGACCAAAAAGGGGGTATAAGATGCCACTTTTTTTTTTTCTTCTGAAATCAGCAAACTTTGAACTTCAACGAGAAATTGAGGATAGTTATACTCAAAATTTTCAAATATGACAAAAAAAATATTTTTTCTACTCTGAATCTAGTTTCTAAACTACTAATTTATTTTATAAATGGTGGAGATTAAGGCCCTCAAAAAGGGGGAGCACAAAAAGTGGTCCTATTTTTTGTGAAAAAACATAACATAGCGTCTGGTGTGCTCCCCCTAAAATGTTAAATTTTTATAATAAAAAAAATTAATCACTATGGTGAGAAATTAGCTAACACCACCTAGTTTTTCCCCGATTTTTCTACTAATTTTTTGATGAAAGTGTGATTTTTTACCATTTTCCGAAGTGGACAATCTTGAAAACGTGAAAATTCTATGTGGTCCCCCTTGAAATCATTGAAAACTAATTGAAAATCAAAACTTCTTTTTTTAAAAGTGTGTAGAATGGAGTCTAGTTTATGAAAATTTAATGTTTTTCAAAATTTGATGAACGGGCCAAAATCTAAGCCCAAATGAATACATGTTAGTTTTTGACAAAAATCAGACATACTTAGAAAAGAAATTAGAGATGAAATGCTTAACATAATGAGAATTCAAAATAAATTACATGGTTAGATAGCTATCAGATAGATCTACAATATCATGCCGTCTGATTTCATCATTATTGAACCACGTGCAAACCTGACTCCCCACACAAGAAAAAATGTTTTTTTTATAGGTTTACTGGAAAACACGTCTCAGACCTATTTGAATGCTCCAAGACTTTGGGTTGGAACTCCAAGGAAAATCCAAGCCTTAGTCTTGGTAAACTTCAATTTCATCAAAAGGGCGCATGCCCTATATTAGACACAAAATAGAAAAATGAGAGAGAGAGAGAGAGAGAGAGAGAGAGAGAGAGAGAGAGAGAGAGTTTATACAAATATAACATTTAAGTATAAGACTTCTTATACTTTAAGTTATATTTGTATAAATACCTTTCAGGATGTTTGAGATAGGTTTAAGCTTCATAGGAGTTAAGATGTAGATTTTAGATTTTGGTGATTTAAAAAAAAAATCAGACAGCCAAATTTCAGGCACATGAGGGTTCCCTAGATTTATGAACAAGTTATGGAACATTGTGTTAATGCATGTGGAAAGTTATATGTTGTACCTTATGAATGTTTATACATAGTTTTGTTGGCAT
>MU225762.1:1062275-1075201 GCA_018584345.1 Thuja plicata
AGGGCTTGTTGGGCTTTCTTCCTCCCTCCTTTAAGAATTTTTCATAATGTTAGATAGGGTGCACGCCCTATTGGCTTTGATTTCCCAAGCCTTAGGCTCAGACAATCAAATCCATAGCGCACATGCCCTATAGGGCGTGCGCCCTATGGCTTTTGGGGGACTAAAAAAATGTTTGGCACCTTTTTGGTCCCCCATCTTCATGCATATATCCTGGTACATACCAAGAGGATCAATGAGAACTAATTTGACAAAGGAGAAACATAGTAGTGGTTTGGCTAGACATTTTGGTATTGATAAAACATTGAGTTTGCTTAGGGAAAGGTATTTTTGGCCTCGATTGTATAAGGATGTTTAGAAATTTGTGACAATCTATGGAGTTTGTCAAGTTGCAAAAGGAGTAAGTAATAATACTGGTTTTTATACACCGATTACTATTCTTGAGAAATCTTGGAGTGATATGAGCATGGACTTTGTTCTTGGCTTACCGAGGACAATAAGAAGTAATGATTCCATATTTGTTGTTGTGGATAAATTTTCTAAGATGACACATTTCATACCATGTAAGAAAACATCAGATGCAGTACATATAGTAGATCTTTTCTTTAAGGAGATTTTCAGATTGCATGGATTACCGAAGAGTATTATCTCTGACCGAGACAGTAAGTTTGTTAGCTACTTTTGGAAAACACTTTGGAAGCAGTTGGACACTGATTTGAAGTATAGTTCTACATTTCATCCATAGACCTATGGACAAACAAAGGTTGTAAACTGAAGTTTGGGCAACTTGTTAAGATGTTTAGTCGGAGACACATTGAGTAATTGGGATTTGATGTTGGCACAAGCAGAGTTTGCATACAATTGTTCAGTAAATAGAAGTAATGGAAAGACACCTTTTGAGATTGTTCAGGGCACACAACGGAGAGGTATATCAAACTTGAGAGACATCATTGAAGGAGAGAAAATAAGTGTTGATGCATAAAAGTTTGTTGAGTTTATGAAGACATTGCACGAGGATGTAAAATAAAAGCTGGAGAAAAGTAATCAGAAATACAAGGATAGTGCAAATAGATCAAGGAGACATTAAAATTTTGAAATCAATGATGTTGTAATGGTTCATTTGAAGAAAGGTAGATTTCCTATTGGAACTTATGGAAAATTCAAGATGAAGAAATTTGGTCCTTGCAAAATACTGAGAAGATTTGATAGTGGAAATTCTTATGAAGTGGAATTACCTAATGACATAGATATATCACCTATATTCAATATTTTAGACTTGTATGAATATCATGAACTTGATGAAGAAGTGACAGTACCGAGTGATTATCCTAAGAAATAGATAGAGGAAGTTGAATAGATCTTGAAACAGAGAGTTGGCAGAAGTACAAGAGGAAAATAATACATGGAGTATTTGGTAAAATGGAAGAATAGACCGATTGAGGACTCATCTTGGATTTCTCAATCGAATTTGGATTCATTTCAAGTTGGACCTGACACATGATCCAGGGAATCATTTATTTTAACCCCATATGTCTAATGCAGGAGCATCTTGGGTCCTTGGCAATCCTACTCAACCAAAAATATGTTTGCTTTTGTTCTTTATCCTGTTTGGAGGCTGCTTGGTGAAGTGCACGGTAACTATTGTAGAGAGAGAGAGAGAGAAAAAGAATTAATCACCGTAGGACACTCTTTAGATTTGTAAGTGGTTCTAATATATCATAAGGGGTCATAATGGGTCCTAAGTGGTCGTACAACCCTTTAGGAACCATTAAAATCCCTTAGGACACATTAGGACCTCTTAGGACACATTAGGACCTCTTAGGACCCCTTCAAATTCATTAATCATTGTAGGACACACTAATAGGCTCTAATGTATCCTAATTTGTCCTAATGTTCCTAAGGGGTTCTAATGGGTTATAAGTGGTCCTAGGAACCCTTAAGACCCATTACGAGCCCTTATGACCCATTAAGACCCATTATAGCACATTAGGACCCATTATAACCCCTTAGAACACATTAATAGTCATAGGACTCCTTAGAGAGAGAGAAGGCGAGGACCCATTACGACCTCGTAAGATCCCTCTCTCTACATCTTAAGGGTCATAAGGATTTTAAAGGGGTCCTAGGATACATTAATGTGTCCTAAGACCCCTTAACATACATTAATGAATGGTAAGGGGTCTTAAGGGGTCCTAAGACACATTAATGTGTCCTAGGACCCCTTATGACCTCTTACAACCCTTTAGGACCCCTAAGATGCATGGTAAGGGGTTCTAAGGATTCCTAGGACAAATTAATATGTCGTAGCACCCCTTATGACCCCTTAGGACCCATCTCTCTACATCTTAGGGGTAGTCAGATTGTTAAGGGGTCTTCAGACACATTAATATTTCCTAGGACTGTTTAGAGCCCTTTGGTGCAGGGGCACCACCTCCCCCTTCAAATTTCTTATTATTTAAAGTTATGGGTCATTTGCTAAGTCATGCGATCATGTCTAGAAAGGATAAAATTGTTAATTTTCTTTGTAATAATTTGAAAAAGACATCATATGACATTTTGTTACTAAAATCTGCATGGGAATACGAAGGGTCTTGGGTAGGTGGACAGTTTCATAACTATCCAAGAATCTCTATATTTGGAGAGAATTGTAATCGCAAAATAGAGGATTCGATAGAGAATAGAGATTACAGTGGAGAGGGAATAAGAGTTTAGAAGAGGAAATCCAAATGGCTCTCTGGCGACAACAAGAGAGCCATTCATTTGTAATCATAGACATTAATTTAATAGAGTTATTCTAAGTTGTTTCAAGTGTTCCATCTTTTATGTAAATGTTTTTATGCAGTCCTAGTTTGACGATTTCTCTATCGATGAAGTATGATCAATTTCACAATCCTTCTTTTGAATGGTTTTATATGTTACTCGGTTATGATTTCATTTTATGTAAGGTTGTAACAGTGTAATGGGTCAGGTTTGAGAAAGGATTCAATATAGAAATGAATCAAGTTGATAGTAAATTCTAAGAAATCTATTTTGTTAATGTATTTGGTTGTTTGGAGTTGGTTATAAATGATAGGAAATAATCTATTTGTTTTGAACCTAGTTTTCTATTATGGCAGTCCCGAATGGAAGGATGGAAAGCCGTTTACTTAGAAAAGAACATAATTTAGTTTGTAACGGGTTTCAAGAACTGTTACAAGAATCTATTGTCGAATCATGAGATCGGGGGAGTTATGGAATTTTTTTATGGCGTGAGGTGGACAAAGGGTGATGTGTCGACAGTCACGCTGGAAGTGAGCTGAGAGAGAACTGTTCTGAGTTCTTGTATCTAAAAGGCCCGAAGGGTGGTGAAGATCATCTCTTCTTGATCAATGTGGGTGACTCAACCCTTGAAGAAGGGGAAAAGGTGGCGGCCATGAACTACACACGTGTGCTGGTGTTTTGTTAGGCCCGTGAGTTGTAATGGAGTTTGGTCACCGTGGGATGGTGTTATGATGGCCAGGTAATGGAGACCCGAGGGAGATGTGTTGCCAAGCCATTTAGGAGTAGCTGACTTATCATTCCCAAAATGGCATCGCATATTGATCACGTACCGTTCGGCCTTTGCAAATATAAAAGGTGGTAGACATTATTCTCATGCATGTTATGCGATAGACTCACATGGTGGTGGAGTACTATCTCAATCCACGAATGGCCCGCAAAGCATACAATGTTTTGAAGGAATCAGTATGGTGAGTAAGGAGAGTCAACTAGAAGATGCAGACTTGTAGAAGTTAAAAGAAGCAGTGTGAATCGAATAGGGGTGAGTTATGGTTGTCACATGCAGAAATCAAGAAATATTCTAGAGATAAAGGGATGTCACAATTTCCTCTGCATCAGATTGGTATCAAAGCTTAGAAGATTCTGAGCGTGTAGATGGGATCTACACTAGGCAGTTTGTGGTTGCAGATTTGGTGCCAGTTCATTCAACTATAGTAGGTGGATAGGAAGGTCTACCAAAGGCCATAGGAGATGGTCTTGTGTGTCTTTGATAGACTGGGGAGAGAGGCATAAAGGACTCCCATGTGAGGGACAAAAGTGTGGTGTTGTAACAACATGGAGGAATGGACTGTGAAATGAGAAGCACCATTGAGGAAGAAATATAAACTTCATTGGTAGGAGTCAGAGTTAAAGGAAAGCGATAACACAGAGGAGGCGTCAATGCTATGATGAAGACAAGGAGGCCAAAGATTTGTTTGCAGTCTCACCAAGGCATTTCCATGGGACATGGAAATTTTAAAAACTTGGGAGTATGGTGCAGGGGCACCACCTTCCCCTTCAAATTTCTTATTATTTAAAGTTATGGGTCATTTGCTAAGTCATGCGATCATGTCTAGAAAGGATAAAAGTATTAATTTGCTTTGTAATAATTCAAAAAGACATTATATGACATTTTGTAACCGAAATCTGCATGGGAATACGAAGGGTCTTGGGTAGGTGGACGGTTTCATAACTGTCCAAGAATCTCTATATTTGGAGAGAATTGTAATAAAAAAATAGATGAGTCGATAGAGAATAGAGATTACAGCGGAGAGGGAATAGGAGATTAGAAGAGGAAATCCAAATGGCTCTCTGGCGATAGCCAGAGAGCCATTCATTTGTAATCGTAGATATTAATTTAATAGAGTTATTCTAAGTTGTTTTGAGTGTTCCATCTTTTATGTAAACATTTTTATGCAGTCCTAGTTTGACGATTTCTTTATCGATGAAGTATGATCAATTTCACAATCCTTCTTTTGAATGGCTTTATATGTTACTCGATTATGATTTCATTTTATGTAAGGGCCTAACAGTGTAATGGATCAGGTTTGAGAAAGGATTCAATATAGAAATGAATCAAGTTGATAGTCGATTCTAAGAAATCTTTTTTGTTAATGTATTTGGTCGTTTGGAGTTGGTTATAAATGATAGGAAAGAATCTGCTTGTTTTGAACCCGATTTTATGTTATGGCAGTCCCGAATGGAAGGATGGAATTTCATTTACTTAGAAAAGAACATAATTTAGTTTGTAACGGGTTTCAAGAACCATTACAAGAATCTATTGTCGAATCATGAGATCGGGGGATTTATGGAATTTGTTTATGGCATGAGGTGGCCAAAGGGCGATGTGTTGAAAGTCATGTTGGAAGTGAGCCCAGAGATAAATATTCTGAGTTCTTGTATCTGAAAGGCCCGAAGGGTGGTGAAGATCATCTCTTCTTGATCAATGTGGGTGACTCGACCCTTGAAGAAGGGGAAAAGGTGGCGGCCATGAACTACACACGTATGCTGGTGTTTTTTTAGGCCCGCGAGTTGTAATGGAGTTTGGTCATCGTGGGACGGTGTTATGATGGCCATGTAATGGAGACCCGAGGGAGATGTTTTTCCAAGCCATTTGGGAAAAGCTGACTTATCCTTCCCAAAATGACATCGCATATTGATCACGTACCGTTCAACCTTTGCAAATGGACAAGGTGGCAGACATTATTCTCATGCATGTTATGTGATAGACTCGCATGGTGGTGGAGTACTATCTCAGTCTGCGAATGGCCCGCAAAGCATACAATGTTTGAAGGAATTGATATGGTGAGTAAGGAGAGTCAACTAGAAGATACAAACTTGCAAAAGTTAAAAGAAGTAGTGTGAATCGAATAGGGGTGAGTTATGGTTGTCACATGCAGAAATCAAGAAAGATTTCAGAGATAAAGGGATGTTGCAATTTCCTCTACATCACCCTTACAACCCCTTAGGACCCCTTACCATACACTAATGAATGGTAATGGGTCCTAAGGGGTCTTAAGGGGTCCTACTAGACATTAAAGTGTCCAAGGACCCTTCATGACCCCTTACAAAGTTTTAAGACACCTAAGATGTATGATAAGGGGTCCTAAGAGGTCATAAGGGATCCTAGGACACCTTATGACCCCTTATGACCCCTTAGGACCCTCGAGGACCCCTCTCTCTAAATATTAGGGATTGTAAGGGTTTTTAATGTGTCATAAGACTTCTTAGACCCCTTACAACCCCTTAGAAAACCTTACCATACACTAATGAATTGGAATAGGTGCTAAGGGGTTGTTAGTGGCCTTAAGGGGTCCTAAGACACATTACTGTGTTGTAGGACGCNCCTTATGACCCCTTATGACCCCTTAGGACCCTCGAGGACCCCTCTCTCTAAATATTAGGGATTGTAAGGGTTTTTAATGTGTCATAGGACTTCTTAGACCCCTTACAACCCCTTAGAAAACCTTACCATACACTAATGAATTGGAATAGGTGCTAAGGGGTTGTTAGTGGCCTTAAGGGGTCCTAAGACACATTACTGTGTTGTAGGACGCCTGAAGACCCCTTACAACCCTTTAGGACCCCTTAGGACCCCTTACCATACACTAATGGATGGAAGGGGTATTAAGGGGTTGTAAGGCAACTTAAGGGGTCCTATGACACATTAATTTTTCCTTTCTAACCCCTTATGACCCCTTAGTACCCTTTATCACGCCTAAGATGTAGGGAAATGGGTCATAAGGGGTCCTAGGACCCCTAATGACCCTTTAGTAACCTTTAGGAATCCTCTCTCTACATCTTAGGTGTCGTAAGGGTTTTTAACTTGACCTAGAACACATCACCATGTCCTAGTACCTCTTAAGACCCCTTACTGTACACTAATGTATGGTAAGATATTGTAAGATGTCTTAAGGTGTTCTAGGACACATTAATGTGTCCTAGAGCCCCTTATGACCCTTTAGAACACTTTAAGATCCATAAGATGTATGATAAGGGGTCGTAAGGAGTCCTAAGGGGTCAAAAGAAGTTGTATGATATATTAATGTGTCCTAGGACCCCTTATCACCCCTTGCGACCCATGAAGACTCCTCTATCTACACCTTAGGGATCATAAGGGTTGTTAAGGGGTCCTAAGACACATTAATGTGCCATATGACCCCTTATACCCCTTATCACCCCTTAGGACCCCTTACCATACACTAATGAATGGTAAGAGGTCCTAAGGTTTCCTAAGGGTCAAAAGGGGTCATAAGACACATTAATGTATCCTAGGACCCTTTCTGAACCTTTAGGACCCTTGAGTACCCCACTCTCTACATCTTAAGGGTCATAAGGGTTGTTAAGGTGTCTTATAAAGAATTAATGTATCCTAGGACCCCTTAGACCATTTACAACCCCTTAAGAAGGCATATTTGTATGAGAGAGAGAGAGAGAGAGAGAGAGAGAGAGAGGTCATATGATGCATTAATGTGTCTTAGGACACCATAAGATCCATTACGAACTCTAAGATATACTCTTAAGCTTCCTAAGGGGTCATAAGCGGTTGTAGGACACATTAATGGGTCCTTGTATGAGCCTTAAGACACCTTACAATCTCTAAGATGTGCTCTTAGGATTTTTAAGGAGTTGTAATGGTCATAAGGGGTTGCAGGTCATATTAATGGGTCCTAGGACCCCTTAAGAAACCTTACAACCCTTAATATGTACTCTTAGGCATCCTAAGGGGTCATAAGTAGTCGTAAGACACATTAATGTGTCCTAGGACCTCTTGAGAAACCT
This sequence comes from Thuja plicata, assembly GCA_018584345.1. NCBI lineage: Eukaryota > Viridiplantae > Streptophyta > Pinopsida > Cupressales > Cupressaceae > Thuja > Thuja plicata. The sequence continues at coordinate 1,069,851 of MU225762.1, forward strand.
TATGAACCCTTAGGAACCCTAATAATACATCTTAGGGTTCCTAGTACACATTAACAAGTCTTAAGGGGTCATAGGACATATTATTGTGTCTTAGGATACCATAAGACCCCTTACGAGCCCTAAGATGTACTTGTAGGATTCCTTATGGGTTGTAAGGTTTCANAACCCTAATAATACATCTTAGGGTTCCTAGTACACATTAACAAGTCTTAAGGGGTCATAGGACATATTATTGTGTCTTAGGATACCATAAGACCCCTTACGAGCCCTAAGATGTACTTTTAGGATTCCTTATGGGTTGTAAGGTTTCATAAGGGGCTGTAGAACCCATTGATGGGTGTTAGGACCGCTAAACACACCTTATGACCCCTTAGGAACCCAAAGAATACATCTTAGTGGTGCTAGTATATGTTAGGGCGTCTTAAGGGGTCATATGATAGATTAATGTGTCTTAGGACCCCATAAGACTCTTAAGATGTACTCTTAGGCTTCTTAAGGGGTTGTAAGGGGTCATATGATGTATTAATGGGTGTTAGAACCCCTTTATACACCTTATTACCCCTTAGGAACTCTAATAATACATATTAGGGGTCCTAGTACACATTAAGGGGTCTTAAGGGGTCATAGGACACATTACTATGTCTTAGGACCCCTTAAGACCCCTAATATTATCTCTCTCTCTCTCTCTCTCTCTCTCTCACACACACACACACACACACACACACACACACACCTTCTCTTCCTCTCTCCTCCTATCCTTCTCACTTTTATCTACATTGAAATCTACCAAGCCTAAGGCTTGGATTTTCCTTGGAGATCCAACCCAAAGGCTTGGAGGATTCAAACAGGTCTGAGATGTGTTTTCCACCAAACCTACAGTGGTTCAATAACGATAAAATCAGACGACATGATATTGTAGATCTCTCTGTTAGCTATCTAACGATATAATTTATTTTGAATTCTCATTATGTTAAGCTTTTCATCTCTAATTTCTTTTGTAATTATGTCTGATTTTCGTCAAAAACCAACGTGTATTAATTTGGGCTTAGATGTTGGCTCGTTCATCGAATTTTGAAACAAATTACATTTTCAGAAACAAGAATCCATTCTACACACTTCAAAAAAAAAGATTTTATTTTTGATTAGTTTTAAATGATTTGTAGGGGGAGCACAAAAAAAATTCACATTTTTAGGATGTGTCCACTTCGGAAAGTCGCAAAAAATCACACTTTCATCAAAAAATTAGTAGAAAAATCCGGTATAAACTAGGTGGTGTTAGCTAATTTCTCACGGAAGCGATTAACTTTTTTTAAAAAAAAAATTAACAATTTAGGGGGAGCACAATAGACACTATGTTATGTTTTTTCACAAAAAATAGGACCACTTTTTGTGCTCCCCCTTTTTGAGGGCCTTAATCTCCACCATTTCTAAAATAAATTAGTAGTTTAGAAACTACATTCGGAGTAGAAAAATCTTGTTTTTGTCACATTTTGAAATTTTGAGTGTAACTATCCTCAATTTCTCATTGAAGTTCAGAGTTTGCCGATTTCAGAAAAAGGTGGCATCTTATACCCCCCTTTTTGGTCTCCCGTCTTTGTGCACTTACCCATATATACATATGTATACATATATCTATGTATACATATATACATATACATATACATATACCTATACATATACATATACATATACATATACATATACATATACATATACATATACATATACATATACATATACATACAATCCTTTTGTCATGTTGACCACATCAATATAACCCTTCTTATTCCATTTCCTAGAACCCAGACCTAAACAAACTCAATATTTGAGCGAGGACCAATAAATTACCAACTAGAGATAGTTCCATAAAAGAAATTATATTCTCAAAAATAGAAAATAGAATCAAAATAGAGAAAGACCCCAAAGAAGGGTCATCAAAATTGGAAATAGGGGAAGAGCTCTTACCTTTTAAGTGGGCACCAAAAAGTCTAGTCCATTTTAGATTAGGGTCAACCAAAGATTCTTTAACCTAATGCACCAGAGGATCCAATGAACAATTGAGGACCTCACACACATTCTCCATCACAAAAGGGAGGGAGATCAAGAATAATGTGTTTGATGGAGGACCGCACCAAGTGAAAAGTCATCATATAACACAAGAGATTCTTCACTCCCTTTTGAATCACCATGAGAAAGAGGACACATACTATCTCCTCGACACTCAAAACCCTCACATTCCCCTCCACCACCATTTCTACAACTTCAAGGGATTTTTTCTCTTGGGGATTTTGAATTCAAATTCAAAGTGCCAATACTAGTAGATGACAACTCCATACCCATTCATGAGTTGAAAATGCTCACTCGCCTTTTCTCACTCTTGTTACTCATGATTGACTAATTATTTTAATTAATTAACTATGTCTTCTACGATTAAATAGATTATTTAATTTTTTTAATTATTCTATTTTTGAAAAAAATATTTCTTCTAGAATAAATTAAATTATTATTTTATTTATTTATTCTCTTATGCATGGTTAAATAGTCATTTACTTATTTACTCTAATAACTCTTCTATTTCTACCTCCCTAACTGCCACTCATTATCAATCTAACTAATCAGATAATTATGTCAATTCTTGTCATATAGTTAGTCATCTCTTAATCAATCTAGTTATTATCTCAATTCACTATTTCTATCAATTTTAAGTATTCAAATCTACCTTGTTTTCATCACCATAAACTTGTTGAATATCGTCCATCAAAAATCAATCAATGTTGTTTAATCTCAATCATTCATTAAAGTCCTAAAATCTCTATAATCAACCTTGATTTTCCAATCTTGACTAGCCACAATCTTTGAATCTTCATGCATCACATAATGAATTGGTGTTGAATTTGAGAGCCAACATATCAACACATGAGGAGAAGAAAAATTAAGGATTTTATGACTTTTTTTGCATATGATTTCAATTGATTTGATATATTCTCTTGTATTCAATTTTATTTAACATCCTCACATTGATAGAATTAGATTGTTGCATTGAGAAATAGGTTTTGTGGTTGCCTAACACAGTCATTGTAGGTTTAATTATTACTTATTTTCCTATCTTTTAGTTGGAATTAAGTCATTTGGGACGATGATGGGTTTGAATATAGAAAATTGGGATTAAGGTTCTTCCAATATTTTTTATTGCAGATTGGGAATAAGAAGTTCAAATATAGAATTCAAATCATTAAAAAATATAAGTTTTACTTCATTTTATCTAGACACTAAATGACATAAAATATATAATTAAATATTATAATATTATTTTAAAGATGTCAATATAAATCTAAAACGAATAGAAGTAGAATGAACTCCAAACATATGATAAAAGCCACAGAATAAAACATAAGATTTATTAAGAGCGGCGATGTTAACTTAGTATACACATTATTGCAATTTATGGACATTGTATATTGCAAACAACCCACTCAAAAATTCTTGCCAAAATTAGGCTTCAAACTTTTGGAAGTTGTACCACCTAAGCTTAATAGAAGATGATGGAAGTCGATCACCTATGCCTAGGAATTTACACTACCACATATAGTGACCCATAGAGTAGACATAGATGTTAATTATATTAGTTGGTAAGATTTTGAACAATTGAATAAATTTAACAATAAAATAAAACATTTAAATTTTAAAATTATTTAAAATTTTAATATAAAGAAATATTTATAAATATAAATATATATTGAAACTAACAAGAAATAAATGTTTAAAATCATATCTAAATTATAATTAAATAAAAATGATTCTTCTAGGGGAAGTGCATCATTAGTTGTTGTAGCTAATTTTGTACATCTACAACTTCTTAATGGTACATCAAATTTTAGCATTTTTAAAAATTGTCTTTGTATGTGACTTAACTTCTTATAGTTATCGCTCTAACTTCTAGGTAGTAAAGACAAACGATGGGAGATCCTTTATGCACAAGGACCAAAAAGTAGTCAATTCAAAGTATTATCTCAAACATATTTCCTACTATCCCATTACCCATTTACTTTAATAGATACTCTCCCCCTATAGAAATTTAGAATTTAACACCCAAAAAAAGAGAGAGAGAAAGAAAAGAGATTCAGGGCATTAAAAACAAAGATGAAAATAAATAGAAAACCGCATGGGTTAACGTTTACAATTATAGCATGAAGAAAAGAACAAGGACAATTTTAGCTTCTTCAACGTGGATTGCTAGCTACCTATAGAAATTTGGATCTTTAAAGAGTTCATATGTGTATTGTCTTTATAAGACGAGATGAAATTTAAAATTTAAAAACCCAAAAGCTTTTTGGCATAGAATCTATCCAGATCACAAACTGATTCTGTTCGTTGTCGCAAAACCCTTTATATTATGAAACTACTATCATCATCTATTATCCAGAGAATTTTAGTCCAGAGAATCTATCTAGAGAATTTCTTACCTTCAAAGGAGACCATCTAGTCCAGAGAATTTCTTACCTTCAAAGGAGAAGATTGCATAACAAACTTTAGCATCTAAAGGGATTTTGGAGAGGTAATTATTAGTGTCTTCTCTAATCATATTTGAGATTTCCCTTTAAAATTCTAATTGACCCTCAAAGATATAGGGCCTACTCTTCATAGATGAGGTAAGAGAAGATTTAAGAATCATCTCTCATACTGTCTTATTCTTTATCATAAAAGACACCATTATGGGTTATATAATTGATTCTATTGGTGTCAATTAATGCTTACTTGTGGACATATAGAAGAACATAGTGTTACTGTATGTGATAAAAGTATACCTACAAGGGACAACACTAAAACATGCAAACATCACGATTAGCCATTAGAAACAAGATTCAAAGAGTTAGCATGTTTAAAATGAAATCCAAAACAAAGACTTTCACCACAACCTCCGATGAGCTGAACAAGGGCACCCAATGCCTTGTTGATTTGCTCTTAGAGATTATTGTGGGTGTGCTCTCCCAACACAATAACTTAATCACACTATTGATTAAAAATGCAAACTAAGAGAGTGAAGAGCTTCAAGAACAAGTATGAGGAACTTGTCTCAAAGCCATCACAAATGATGTAATGTATGCAAAAGCTACACTAAGATTGATGTGCAAGATGAACAAAAACTAAAAACTAGATTCATTCCATTATCCTAGCATATGATTTCTAGAATATGGACTAAAAGCATGAAAGCATGAAAATAAAATAAGAATTCTAAAACTATTTTAGCATGATAACAATGCATAAAATGAAGATGGTTTGCTCTTGGCAAGAGCCTCTATTTATAGAGTTTTGGAGGGAAGGGAAGGATTTGGATGAGGTGGATCATATGT
>MU225762.1:1107913-1118423 GCA_018584345.1 Thuja plicata
GTGGCAGAAGAGGGACATGCCAGCACTTTGACCTCTCTTCCAAAAGACTTGTAAATCTCAACAATAATCTTATCATTGAACTCTTCAATTCGCATCTGTGAAGGAGCCCCCCTTCTCAATCTACTCTCACAAAGATTGTTCATCAATTTTACATACCCATCATTTATTTTTTCAGGCAATGATTTTACAGAAACGCAGATAATTCTTAACTTCAACTTTGGCACGAATTTGAGCTTCCAAATCCGCTTGCCTCTACTCCCTCCCAACCTCACTACTCTCAATCGCTTTCTTCCGCCATTATAATCATTGAGACTTTTGTATTTTCTTCTTTGCACGAATCTCTTCACACACTTGGAAAATCCTGTGAAATCTGAGATCCTCGCCATATTTCTTAAATGAACTTCTGCACTCTTCAACAATGTCATTTGTCTTGCTATTTGTAGTTGTTGGAATTCTCTGGTTATGACTACGAGTCAAATGTATATAAATTCTCTATTTGTCTCTTTAAAGAATTCCCTCAACTTTGAAAAGCATAATTCAAGTAAAGTTCAGCGCCCAGCATTTATTTGGACTTGTTCTTTAGTGGACAAGTTTAGATAGAAAAGGCAAATGTGTAGTGGCTAAGTTAGTTAAGCATGATATTATCTATTTGCGACAACGAACAGAATCAGTTCGTGATCTGGATAGATTCTATACCAAAAAGCTTTTTGGTTTTTTTATTTTAAATTTTATCTCGTCGCATAAAGGATATACACGTATGAACTGTTCCAAGATCCAAAACTAAACTTGTTCTTGTTATTTTCTCCGTACTATAATTGTAAAGGTGAATCCAAGTGGTTTTGTATTTATTTTCATCTTTTGTTTTTAATGGCCTGAATCTCATTTTTTTTTGGGTTACATTCTATAATATTGGGTGAGAGTATCAATTAAAGTAAATGGGTAATGGAATAGTAGGAAATATGTTTGAGATAATATTTTGAAATGATTATTTTTTGGTCCTTGCATACATAAAGGATCTCCCAATGCCTAGAAGTTAGAGTGATAACTATAAGAAGTTAAGTTACATACAAAGACAATTAAAAGAAAATGCTAAAATTTGATGTACCATTAAGAATTTGTAGATGTACAAAATTAGCTAAAACAACTAATGATGCACTTCCCCTAAAAGAATCATTTTATTCAATTATAATATATCTCATTTTAAACATTTATTTCTTGTTATTACCAGTATATATTTATATTTATAATTATTTCTTTATATTAAAATTTTAAATAATTTTAAAATGTAAATATTTTATTTTAATGTCAAATTTATTAAATTGTGCAAAATCTTATACTCTATGGATGAGTATATTGGGTAGTGTAAATTCCTATGCATAGGTGATGGTCTTACATCGTCTTCCTGTTAAGCTTAGGTGGTACAACTTTCTAAAGTTTGAATCCTATCTTTTGGCAAGAATTTTTGAGTGGGTTGTTTGCAATATACAATGTCCACAAATTTTAATAATGTGTATGCTAAGTTAACGTCACTGCTCTTAACAAATCTTATGTTTTATTGTGTGGTTTTTATAATATGTTTGGAATTCATTCTACTTCCATTAGTTCTAGATTTATATTGATATGTTTAAAATTACATTATAGTATTTAATTATATATTTTATGTCATTTAGTGTCTAAATAAAATGAAGTAAAATTTATATTTGAATTCTATATTTGAACTTCTTATTGCCAATTTGCAATAAGAAAATATTGGGACAACCTTAATCCCAATTTTCTATATTCAAACCCAATCATTGTCCCAAATAACTTAATTCCAACTAAAAGATAGGAAAACCAGGAATAATTAAACCTGCAATGAGGGTGTTAGGAAACCACAAAACTTATTTCTCAATACAACAATCTAATTCTATAAATGTGAGGATGTTAAATAAAATTGAATACAAGAGAATATATGAAATCAATTGAAATCATATGCAAAAAAAATCATAAAATCCTCCATTAGTCTTCTCCTCTTGTGTTGATATGTTGGCTCTCAAATTCAACACCAATTCATTATGTGATGCATAAAGATTCAAATATTGTGGCTAGCCAAGATTGGAAAATCAAGGTTGATTATAAAGATGTTAGAACTTCAACGAATGATTGAGATTAAACAACACTGATTGATTTTCGATGGAAGATATTCAACAAGTTTATGGTGATGAAAACAAGGGAGATTTGAATACTTAATTTTGATAGAATAAGTGAATTGAGATAATAACTAGATTGATTAAGAGATGAATAATTGTATAACAAGGATTGACATAATTATATGATTAGTTGGACTGCCAATGAGTAGCAGTTAGGGAGGTGGAAGTAGAAGACTTATTAGAGTAAATAATTAAATGATTATTTAAATAAAATAATGATTTTTTTTATTCTAGAAGAAATAAAGATTTTAAAAAATATAATAATTAAATAATCTATTTAATCATAGAAGATAATTAATTATATGATTAAAATAATTATTCAATCGTGAGTAATAAGAATGAGAAAACATGAGTGAACATTTCAACTTATGAATGGGTATGTAGTTGTCATCTACTAGTAATGGCAGTTTGAATTTGAATTCAAAACCCTTGAAGTTGTAAGAATGGTGGTGGAGGGGCATGTGGGGGTTCTGAATGTCAAGGAGATGGTATGTGTCCTTTTCCTAGCGGTGGGTCAAAATGGAGTGAAGACTCTCTTTCTTAGTATGATGATGTGTTGTCACTTGGTGCGATCCTCTAGAGAAAGCATTCTTCTTGATCTCCCTGCCTTTTTGTGATAGAGAATGTGTGTGAGGGACTCAGTTGTTCATTGGATCCACTGGTGCATTAGGCTAAAGCATCTTTGGTTGAGCCTAATCTAAAATGGACTAGACTTTTTAATGCCCACTTAAAAGGTAAGAGCTCTTCCCCTATTTCCCATTTTGCTGACCCTGCTTTGGGATGTTTCTCTAATTTGATTCTATTTTACATTTTGGAGAATATGATTTCTTTTATGGAACTATCTCTAGTTGGAAATTTTATTGGTCCTTGCTCGAATATTGAGTATGTTTGGGACTNAGCTCTAGGAGATGGAATAAAAAGGGTTATATTAATGTGGTCACCATGAAAAAAGGATTTGTATTATTTTCCTTTACTTGTGAAGAAGATTTAGTTATTGTATGTCGAGGGGGAAGGCCTTGAATGTTGGGTTGTTCTTTGTTAGCACAAAGTGCTAAGAACTAGGATTTAATCCTAAGGATTAGTCCTGTAATGTAACCCCCATTTGGCTTAGACTCTTGGGACATCCCCTTGAATTCTGGGATGAAAAAATGTTGAAAGGAATGGTAGCTTGCTTTTTTGATCTTCTCTCAGTTAAATCTATGATGACTTCTAGAAGGTGGTTGGTTTATGCCTAGATTTGTGTTAATATCAATCTATGAACCTATATTTGCAAATTAAAATTAAATCTAAACTTGGTAAATTGTACCAATTTTTTGAATTTGAATATATTCTATTTTCACATTATTTCACTGTAAGAAGGTGGGCCATTAGGCTAGAAACCACTCTTCTAAGGTTTTCAAAGCCCCTATGAAGGTGTTGTTTATAAAAAGTCACCTAAGTGGGTGGATGGTCCTCCAATTTAGTCATTGGATGTTCCTTTATCTGTGACTATTTGTTAGGATGAAGTTATGCCTTCCTCTAATAATGTTAAGGGGGAATTTCTGTTAAACATTCTCTGACTCCCCTTATTCTTCATGAATTGGATGATAGCCAACCCACCCAAAATTTAGATGTTGAAGATTCCTCTATTCTAGTTGTTTCTTTGGATGCTCCTTTGAAAGAATATAATGACCATTTTAAGATTATGGAGGAAGAACCCCCTTTCATTGTGGTCAAATCTAAGCATACGTGAAAGGATTCTCCTCCATCCAACTTGATTAGAGTAAAAACTAGGAATTGAGAGAGAGATGATTGTATATTTGAAGCGAGGATTCTTGAGGTAGACCTATTGGGATTCAGAGTCATGAAAAGAAATGTAAGTTTGATATTGTAGAGGAGACTCTAAAAAATCTCCTTAATATAGGCCTTAATACCAAACCTCAAAAGTCCAAATGAAGATCATCTCATGGAATAAAGGAGGCTTAATAACCCCCTTAAGCATGATCTCTTCTCAAATATGATAAGGATTCATAAAATAGATATTTTTCTTATTTAAGAGACTAAAATAAAAAGTGATAAACTTAGAAGATTGAGATGCACTTGTATAGTGACTCTAGCCTCCATTATTGTGATATAAATGGGGCTTCTAGGGGTATTATAACTTTTTGGAACCCTAATTTTTTAAAGGCATCAAGATCATATCTAATTCTAATCATATTTCTACTTGGTTTCGATATATTAAAGATAACACTTCTTGGATTCTATCCAATATCTATGTCCTAAATAATAAGGGGACATGAAGAAACCTTTGAAACTCTAGTTTCTTTTAAATTTGGTTTCCAATATGAGAGATGGCTTGTAATGGGGGAATTTAATACCCCCTTATGTAATAATGAGAGGAAATGGGGTTCCTAAATTACTGATGATAATAGGATGGAAATTCTCTAGTTCATTAATTCTCAAGGACTATTAGATCTAGATATGCATGGGGCTTCGTTTACCCGATCTAATAGGAGAAGTGGCGATGAACTCATTCAAGTTAAATTATATTGGGCCCTAATTACCTTTATTGGTTGGTTTCTTATTCTTTTAATATTTTGTCTCTCACTCATCTTGTTTCAAACCATTCCTCGATTGCTTATTTCTATTGACAATGGTTTGTGTAAAAGAACTTCTCTTTCAAATTTGAAAAATGTGGACCTTGAATTTTAATCTTAGAAATAGAATTGAGAATAGTGGAATATTGATGCTAATGACTTAGGAATATATCAAGTGGTTAAAAAACTTTCCTCGGGTAAATCTTATGTGGTTCGGTGGAATAAATCTTCCTTTTGATATATCTTCCAAGCTAAGAGTTGATCCTAAGCTAGTTGATTGAGGAAACTTATATCCTTTCTAAGCTCCATAATATTATTTCTAAAGAGGAGGAGTTATAGAAAGAGAGATGTAGAGTTCTTTGGCTTCATTGTGACATCATAACACTAAGTTCTTCCACATGTGTGTTATTAAGCATTATTCTACCAATAGAATCAATGGTATAACCCATAACAGTGCCTTTTATGATAAACAAGAAGACATTATGAGAGATGCTACTAAATTATTCTCTTCCCTCCTATCTGAAGAGTAGGCCCTAGATCTTGAGTGTTAATTAGAGTTTTAAAGGGAAATCTCAAATATGATTAGAGAAGACAAATAATTACCTCTCCAAAATCCCTTTAGATGCTAAATATTGTTATGAAATCTTCTCCTTTGAAGGTAATAAAGTCTCTGGCTTGGATGATTTCCCCATGTTCTTCTTTAATATGTGATGTGATATTCTGGCTAAGACTGTTATCTAGGAAGCAAAGGAATTCTTTGGTTCCAAAACCTTGTTAAAAGAACTTAACTCTACATTCATTGTCCTTATTCCAAAATTGATAAGTGCTAGATCCTTTGGATATTTATACTCCATCAACCATTTTCTACATTAGATCTTCTCCAAGATTTTAGTATCTTGCCTTAATTAGTTTCATCCTACTTAATTTATGGGAAACAAAATGGGTTTGTTCATGGGAATCAAATTTTGGATTCCATGCTTACAGTGCAACAAAATATTCATTCCTTGGTTGTTAATAAGAAGTCTATTTTTTTTTGCTTAAGTTAGATGTGCACAAGGCTTATGATCATGTGGACTATAAATTCCTTTTGAGTGTTCTTTTAATGTTTGGATTTAACAACAAGATTCTCCATATCTTCAATCATTTTGTTTCCACTCCAATATTTTTTGTTATTGTTAATGATTCCCCCTCTAGGATTTTTCATAATTCACATGGCATTGGACAGGATGCCTTCATGTCCCCTTTTCTATTCATTATTATAGTGAAATATTTTGGTAGATTTATTTACAAATTTATGAGGGTTTACAAGACCAAGGGCCTTTCCCCCTCTTCCTTACCTCATATGTTCTCCTATCAATAGTTTGTTAATGACACTATTATCTTTGGTCATGTCTTTGTTTCTGAAGAAAAGAGCTTAAAGAATCTTTTGGTTAAAAGTATGAAGAAACTTTAGACCAAAAGACCAGTCTTCTTAAGAGCTCTATCTTTATTCCTAGTCTTTCTCTGTAGACACATGCTATGATTAATTCCATTCTAGGTTGTCATGTTGTGGAACTTCCCTCAACTTATCTTGGTTTTTTTTCTATTTTTAATAATGTTTTTCCATATTAGTTCTAGTTGGGGCTTCTTGATAGTTTCTATTCTAAACTTACTAGTTGGAAAGGCATTGTGCTCAACTAGGCTGACAAATAAAAAATAATCGAGGAATCCCTCTAGAACCATTTAGTTTAGGCTATGAGTCTCTTTAAAGTCCCTCATAAATTTTTAAGTAAGATTGACAAGATTCAACGTATTTTTTTATGGATTGGGTTAGATACTAAGAATATGATGCATCTAGTTATACGGGGTCATATATAAAGGCTCTATAGTTTGGTTATTAGGAAAACTAAGGAGTTAAACAAGGAACTACTAGGCAAACAATTATGGTGGAGTTTTGTTTGGAAAGGAATTAAAATTGTTATCAATTATCTCTAAAAACTATCAAGAAAGGTATAATCAGTTCTGGGAGTTCTTGTTGGATGAAAAAGTTATGGAAACTAGCTCACCCTAATGGAATTTTGTTTCCATTTATAAATCTATAATCTTTAGAGGATTATAGTGGCCCCTTGGTAATGGTCAAAAAATCCTTTTCTGGGATGACTAGTGGATTGGGGAAGGTCCACGTAGTCACAAAAGATATTTTAAGGTGATGAAGACTAATAAAGATGAAAAGATCAAAATGTTGGAGAATACTATAGTCAAGGTGCATGAGAAACTTTGGGCCATGGTCTCAGCTAGTAGGATCACTATCCAAAGAAGCATTGTAGGACTTAAAATGCTAAATGAAAAAGCATAGGTCCTCAAAGATGGTTTTGTGGAGAAGATTAGGGCCATGCCTCCTATTGTTGTTGATGTTGGTTAGCATGATGATATTGCTAGTGATTGACACAAGTTGGGCTCAATTCCTCTATAAGGTCCTTTTTCCAGGATATGTTTCTATGCTAAAGGTATTATAAAGCAGTCCCAAATTATCCATGATTGTGTGGGTCCTTGACCCTATTTTTTGGTTTTCATATTTTGCTTCATTGGTTTATCTTTTACTAATAGTAGTTTCATATAATATAAAGGGTTTTGGGGTCCCTTCAAACTCATTTTATCTTAATAAAAAACAAGAACGAGGAAGACCATATTTTAATTAAATAATAATGATTATTTAACTTAAGTTCACAAAAATGGATTAATTGATCTAATAAAACCATTTAATTAATATCTCATGATTAAAAAATAATAATTTATTTAATTATGCAAAAGGAGGAAAATATTAATTTTAAAATTTTGAATTAGAAGAAAGATGCCAAATTAATGAAATAATTAGGATTATTTAAGTAATTAAGAGGAAAGCTAGTAAACATGTTTCTTGTACACGTTTGATAATTTTAGGCGTCTACACAAACTATATATTTTTTCCACTCATGAGTTTTTTAATTGTGTTTTCTTTTGTGTTCCTACATATCTTCACATCATGTTACCTTTTACATTGCCCCCTTCTCACATGTTAATTGTTTATATTTATGTACTTGTGTTGAAATTCATATATATTGTGATGGTCACCTTATTCTTTATATGCTTATCCTTTGCCTTATCCTTGGTACAATTTTTCTACTTTAAGGTTGACCTACGTAGGTGTTTATTGCTACTTAATTGATCAATTTTTTATATATGTGATGAATATTTTTTTCAATCAAGATAATATTCATATGCTTAGATTGGATTCACTTAGCTTATTTTGAGTTTGATGCTATATTCATGAGCTTAGATTGGGTTTACTCACCTTCTTGTTAATTCTATTGGTATTTTTCATGGATGCTAAGGTTTAATTCATGTCAATGATGTTGTAGATTAGGATAATGTATGTTTTCCAGTTTCATGAGTATGTTGATTAAGAAATAAGGCTCAAATTAAAGAATTGATACCATATACTATATTTATTTAATAGAATAAAAAATTCTTTTATAGAAGTACAATTTAAAGTAACCCCAATTATATTTAAGATGAGGTATAATAAGTGTGATGATTTTCATCAAATCCTATGACAATTTACCAATTCAGATCCTTAATACAATATAACAAGTTACATCAACAAACATCCAAATTTAATGTTAAATTAATGACATACCTATAAATATAAGTAATCAACCATGAAGAGAAAAAAATGGGTCCAATAAACACTAACATTGTCTAGCATATATTGTAAATATGTAATCGTCTTAATCATTAAACTAGTTCCTCAAATTTTAGAGAAAATTAAATCTTTATAATGTCAACCGTCACCTTTCAACCATGAAGAGGAAAAATGGGTCCAATAAATACTCACACTGTCTAGCATATATTGTAAATATGTAATCATCTTAATCATTAAATTAGTTCCTCAAGTTTTAGAGAAAATTAAATCTTTACAATGTCAATCATCACCTTTCAAAAAATTAAAAATAATTAAGATGACAATATAGTTTAGTTCAAAGTGGATTAATCATAGTAAAGTACTACATTTCTTGGGTATATATCACATTTTTAGGTCTCACCCTCCATGCTATGGGAAGTTGTGATTCAAAAAGTAGATACAAATATTATTTATTAGATTACTAAATCTCTTTCCTTTATTGGTAACTTCTAGATTTTTTTGAGGATTTAAAGGCTATCAATGTATATTACTCTTCTTGTTGTGTGCCTTGCAAAGCTTCTTAATTTTTTTTGATACCCACATGGTAGAAAATACATTTTAGTAGGCATTGTTAAAAACCCCTTTTTCAAAATGCCTGTTTCAGGATCATACCACACATGTGTACGACCACCCTATTTTGAAGTAAATAAATGAATTTTTGTAAATCCTTCTGGGCAAAGGTACCTAAAACATCAAAGATTGATGAGAATATTTTTGCTTTTTTTTTTTGTTGTATTTATTTATTTTTAATTGACTATAAGGTACATTTTCAAAACCTCTGGTGTATGACCACCATAATTTGAAGAAAATTTCACTTTTTTTTTATTTCGAGGGAAATTCTATGTAGATTGATGTCATATAATTCATTTTTCCAAAAACATAAAATAAAAAAAGTTATTCAAATTTTAGTTAACCTTACTATTTCAACTTTAGGTACCACTTTGGCATAATAAATATTTTAAAAATACTAAATTAGTCATATCACTACAAAATTTATATTTTTATAATTTGTACAATATGAATTGAAATGGGTTTTTGTTTCATCAAAAAATTCATTTGGGAAGACCTCTAAAAAATTACGACAAAGTGCAAATTTTAAATATTAATGCCTTGGCCATATTTTTGCAAAGTTAAGCCCAGGCTTGGTGGGACCAAGCCTCTCCCGAACCAAAAACTAGGGTGTAGGTACGGTTCCTGCTCCTATTTTTTAGAAATGGGCACCCATTGTTTTAAATTCAAAAAATGGGTGCCCGTTTTATTTTGGACCGTTGAAATAGAAACGGGCACCCATTTAATAAACAAGCGCCTGTTTTATAAATGGGTGCCCGTTTCTATTTAAATAATGGGTGCCCATTTCTGAAAGAGCTGTTGGAGACAAAAAACTAATTGCGGGCCTGATCTCAATGATTGCCGAGTATTCAATCATTTCTATGAGATATTGATACAGCAGAAAGAATATTTTAACCTACATTCTCTTTTTTGTTTTGTTCTAGATTTGACAAGAAGGGATTAATTTGAATTCAAATTTTGGTGCAAACATGGGATCAAAGTAACGCAGAAAGAGGCAAAGAAAGGTTCTGAGAGCTGATGAGGTTGCAGCAAATAGAGAGAAGAAGACAAAACAACAACGAGAAAGAAGAGCAAGAATTCAAAACTTGAAAAATCCTGGAGCATCGAGTTCAACAATCATTTCAGATGAGGAGAAGAATAAGGACACCATGATGGATGCAGAGGTTGAAGAAGAAAATACAATAGGAGAAAATTTAGGTGCATTTTCTAATCAAGTGTTGGATACACATATGTCTTCACAGCCAAATGAAACTTATTCTGATAAAGAACTTGATCTTTTTGTATTAGCGGGTTACTCTTTAAATCATTTAGATTTTCTTCCTGAAAAAAGAGTAACAAATTATATTCTACATCAAACACCACAAATTAGTAATGTTAATCATAATGATAAAGGAACTGAATGTCAAACCCCAATTGAAAGTGAAATTCAAACCCCAATTGAAATCGACAATCAAACGACAATTGAGATCAACAAT
>MU225762.1:1134216-1156942 GCA_018584345.1 Thuja plicata
ATTATGTTTATCTGGTTGAAGCTATAAACATCAACACTTTTCACCCTAAAAAGGTGTGAAAGCCACTCAAACATATATATATATATATATGTGTGTGTGTGTGTGTGTGTGTGTGTGTGTAAAATGTAAAAAGAGGGGTTCAATACAATATAATACAATTTTGATAGATGGATTAGATGGATCAATAACTGCAAATATGAGCTCTATTATACTATTTTCATAATCAATAAAGATAAGTCCCTTTTCTTCATGTATGCAATTATTTAATTATCATTTTACAATTAGTCCCTCGGATAAATCAATATAACTTCTTCAAAGTGACAGTTTGATGTGCATGCTTCCTGATTTTCTTCATAGTCTATATTTTCAATTGGTTTTCTCATTTTGTATGGTTAAATTTTGTTGATTGAGGCCTCAGTCAATTGGTCTGTCATCTGAGAAGTATTACCCTTTTGATATATCTCTGAATTTATTTTAGGTTGCATGTACATTCCATAACACCTTTGAAGTGATAAGTTTTCTTGTAAAACTGTCTCTGAGGTTGAACATAGGATTGGAATGATATTGACTCTATTGCCCATAGTTGATTAAGGCACTAGTCTTTCTTGTTTATTGGTTTATAGTCATAGTTTCATTATTTAAAGTTTTGAGATACTATATCCATCTGCTCTATTCAGTTCATATCTTAAATCCATCAAACATTCTTTAAATTCTTGCAACCTTACATTTGAACATTTTAATAATACATTTATCTTAGTTTAAAGGATCTCATAGTACTTTGTCATACTCTGGGATAGAGAAGTTTGAATCATAAGTTATCTGCTCTAAAAATCCTTAAGACTTGAAGGATAAGTTTAAGGTATAGGCCTACCAGCCTTGGTTCTACAGAGTCAGAATTGTAGAAATTCCAACTTTACCTTGGTTGTGACTTGTTAGTTGGCCAAATCAATTGGGTTTCCAAGCATTGGATTGAGAAGTTCATAGGAAATCCAATCTATTGATTTGAGCACCAACACCTTCGTCCCAAAAAGTGGGACACACTATTGTGGGATCACCCACCTCTCTTAATTCTTCCTAAATTTGTGCTATGTCTCTCAATCATTTGTGAATGGATTGGAAATGGTAACCAAATATGCCCTTTGCAATTATAGGCCTTGTAAATGCTACTTTTGGTCATCCCCCAATCTTATTATGGTGGATTAGCTAAATATCTAATGGTAGCTCTAGTCCCCTATGGGGACCTAACATTGTAGATTCTAGTGTGTTTGGTTAGTAGTATTGACATCCACTTTGGCCCAAATTGTTTTGGTGCGTTTTGTATTAAAGCCTTTTACTGGGTAGCCATGCAACTTGAGTATAGGTAATCCCAATCCCCATTATTTATTTTGTGGTCATGTGATTTCCTTCAAGCATATCTTTTATTTCATCCTATAGCTCAAAGTTCTTAGAATTGGATCCATAAATTTTTAAACCCATTCAAGCTCATCAGTTTTAACTAATATATAATTTTACAAGAGAAATGAGCCCTATCCCCTACACAAATATACCAATATTTAACATGCTTTCATAATGAAAATTATCATAATTATAGATATAATGTTATGTTTTTTTTAAAGTTGTTTTACTAATGCCCATTATATTCTATCTACTAAATCTATGATTTCCTCTAATATAGATTCAAGTGTAAAGGTGTAAGCTCATTCAATTACACTTGAAGCTTCTCATCTTTAGGTGCTTCTAGATTATTAGGAGAACTATTGACAGACTTTCATTTGATCTCCCATCTCCTTCGCTAGGGTGTTGACATGGATGCAACCACTTGGTGAGGTGTGACGGTGTTGACACGCGTCGCTATTCCTACGCTTAGGGCTCGAACGTCGAATACCACATTTCGAAACAATTGTATAATTTGTCTTATATAAGACATCGGACAAACAATATCGACGCGAATAATGTTTAACGGCAAACTGCGGTTTATTGACAAGTAAGCGGTTCAAGTTGTCGATTGTTAGTTATCAATTACATAAGTCTGTTTTGCCGCTACAAATGAAATGAAAAAAGAGAAAAAGATCATGACAACGCCCCCCACAGAAATTTGGAGAATCTTTCCACGTTTATATCTTTCTTCTGTCGAGGCGCAATTGATATTTCTTCTGTTCTCCTGTAATTATTTGTTTGTTCTATTTCTCGTCAGTCCTCTCTAATATTTAGTTTCCACTTTTGTGTGTGTTTTTATCGCTTTAAGATTGCAAACCATTTTCAAAATAGGAAGATATTCAAGTGTTTACTGTTGTTTTTTATTACAAATATTTGTATCTGCGTTGAGGAATTGACATAAATTCCAGGATGATTTTGGAATATAAGGGAGTGTGACAACGTTAATTTGGTGCCATGTATTATAGCCGCCTGTAAACCTCTAATTAGATTGAATTTTAAGTTGTTAGCGTCCTGGATCTTGATCTTAAGCTAAGCGTTAATGGTTTCCCAAGTTTATCTCAGCAAACTTTTTCATTGATGGCGAGGTTACGAACTTTGTTGTTTAACGTGATAAATATTTATCAGTCATCTCAACTTATAATATCTGATGTTGATTTTTACTATTTCATGTTGCAGCAGTAGGCATCTCGTTGTAAAATTTCAGTGGATTGCAAGAGGAGCATCGATTTTGTCTAATTATCAACCGATTTGCGAATTCGGGAGGTTCTCCAGCCACCTCTCTTGAATTTGGTTCATTAAAGCGAAAAGAATTGCAGGATATCTAGTCTAAGGTTTTACTTCTATTCCTTTTTAAGGCACACTGGCTAGTATTCACCTTATTGATTTGCTTTCAACTGTAGAAGAATTTCTTTCTGGTTTAAGATAGAAAATCTCTTTTTATAATATGATGATTTTCAAATATTCATAGTTCTTTTACAAAAAAAATCTTGCTTGCTCAAAGAAATTAGCTATACCTGAGTTCAAGAATAATGAATTTGACGATTTTGCGACATTTTCGTATAATGTATCTGTAACTGAATTCAAATAAGACTTTCTGGATTCTTAAATCTTGATCTTAAAGTAAGCCGTAATGATTAAAAAAAATTGTGTCAAGAACTTGTGTCATTGAATTGAGACTCTTGATCTAAGCAAAGCTGTAATAATATCGAACGATTATGTCAACAACATCGTTCATTGATTATGGACAAGGATTTTTTTTCTACCTGGTAAATATGTTATCTGAACCTATTTTAGAATAATTACTCTTTCATACTCAAAGATAAAGATATACATGTTTGCCGAAATGCTTAGCTTGAATGACATTAATTTCATTTTATTTCCGAGAGATTTGCGTATCGCTATGACCTTCCTACTATGTTTGTCCCATTCTTGTCGTTTTAATTCAAGAATCTCTAATCTAAGGAGTTAATTCGACCTTTTCTGATTATATTCCACAATTGCAGACAAAATCCCCTTCACAATAGATTTCCGACGATTATCAGCAGACCAAACCAACGCAAAAGCTGATTACTCT
The DNA here is from genome assembly GCA_018584345.1 of Thuja plicata. Classification (NCBI taxonomy): domain Eukaryota; kingdom Viridiplantae; phylum Streptophyta; class Pinopsida; order Cupressales; family Cupressaceae; genus Thuja; species Thuja plicata. The sequence continues at coordinate 1,137,728 of MU225762.1, forward strand.
GTTCAACGATTTGTTCAACAGATTTGACTGAAGAAGAAAAACTTCACAGGAAGTAGTCATGTATCAAGAAGCTTCTCAGAACAGCGGGTCTGGTGTGGGAGATTTTTCTGCTGAGGAATATTTTCAGTTTGTGGATGAATACTTGGAACTCTACCCCACAGACAGCACTGGATATGTGACTAAAATTGAGTCGCTGATATTAGCCGGACGTTATAAGGAGGCATTTCTGTTCTTTGAGCATTCATCTGCTCTCCACTCGGAGATGAAAGACCTGCTAACAGCCACCTATCTTACATCCGGCGCCCAAAATTTGGACATAAGCGAAGATATTGTAGGACCGCCGACAGGAAGCCCCCGTCCGTTCACGCCAGATGGCGATTTCATCGGGCCAGTGGAAATCAGGATGACAAACAATGGCTGCGGAAGGGGTTTGTTTGCCACACAGAATATCCGGCGAGGACATGTAGTACTGATTAGCAAGGCTTTGGCCGTCTCTGATGAGCCTCACATAAATCGCAATCCCCTGCTTCAAATCGTGAGAAACGCTTTAAATTCATGTGGAGAAAAGGCGCGCCAGATTTTTCTTTCTCACTGCATGAAAGACCAGTCACATTTCATTCCGAAAATGTCTGACTTCGTCACCGAATCTGGCGGAGGGAACGAGAGCGATTGGGCTATGCTGTGTCAATTTTTTGATGAGCTGAGTGAAACGGTAAAGGAGTACCAAATCCTTAGCATCTTGGAACTCATTGCATTTGACAATTTATCTCCATTTGCAATGAGAGAAAAATCGAAAGAACCAGCCATTTTCGAACATGTTCCAGCCAGGATGTATTATGGTGTGTGGCTGCTTCCGTCCTTTGTAAATCATTCATGCGTGCCCAACGCAGCAAGAATTAATGTGGGTGATCTAATGAGGATTCATACAACCAAGCGCATTGATGCAGGTGAGGAAATCACCATCCCGTATTTCAATGTTTTGGTGCCCTTTCCTTCTCGCTTGGAGTCCTGCTCAAACCTTGGTTTCACCTGTGTCTGCAAACGGTGCGAGATAGAAGCAAATAAAATGGAGAGAGCTCTTGAGCTCAAGGATCTTTATTCGGAGTACACGAAAATCAGCATGTCAGATGAAATGGGAAACCGGGCTTCCCAACTGCAGAAGCTTCTTATTCGAGTGCAGAAATGTGTGAAGCATTTGCACGACGCAGAGATTTTGAGCGAGGAAGATGAGAAGTTTGAAAAATGGTACAGGGCCTCGTTTACGCCTGTTTATTTAGCGTCTCTTTTAAACAGACACAGAAATGAGGTGCGCGTAGAATTTTGTCTGGTAAACGAGACAAATTTCATGGATATAGGGAATGCTCTGATCGAAACTTGTCCTGGGAGCCTTCATTGTCTTGTGTTTTTTCATGAATTTCGAGGCAAGTTTAGAGAATTCCTGGCGCTGCATGGGAATGCGATATCTCTGAGTAGAAAAGAATTGTATGAGGATTATGTGACTAAGGCAGAGAATTGTATAGTGGAATTTGCCCCTTCCATTTACGGCCGCCCAAATCTTCTAAATGTTATCCACATTATTTTACAGCAACCCGTCTGAAGAAAATTTGGGACTCAGGATATACGATCTGGTTTTCTGATTGAATTCTTCTGCCCTTTCAAGGATGTAGAATTTGTAGTATAACCACAGATAATTAATTGCATACAATACAAATACCTGAGCGCCAATGGAAAAAATTGTAAGTATTTTATATCATTTCTCTATGTGAGGTTAATAATATATTATTCGTTTGAAAATATTACATCGACTACAAATTGTTGTCGAATTTTTTTCTTTCTCAGAACCGGTTCAATTAGTATAATATTTTTAAACATTGAATAAGATATGTTTAAATTGTGAGGATGCTGATTTACCGAAAACATGGATGCCACGTAGGAGTGGGATAATGGTCCTCAGCTGGGCTATTATCGTGCTTATTAATCAGACAAGAAAACACTCTGGTGTCCTGGATAAATGGTTTCAGTCTTCGTAGGCGTAAATTATGAACAACATGCCATATCATCAAATCTTGTCTAATTTGTTTCTCCTGTTTGTTTCTCGCGTGTGCTGCTTAGAATTTGTTGTAGCTGTTTTTAATCTGATCTGTAGTTTAGTTAGTTGTTTGTGTGTTACTGCTACAACATTTTGAAAAAATAAAATAAAATAGAAATATATAATTTAGAATTCTTAATGTTCTATAATTTAATTTAGAGTGTTTTTATATAAATGTATATATTAGAATATCTAATTTTAAATAAATAATTAAAAAGAGATCTTTTTTGGAAATGTCTATTTTTAAATTAACTTTTTCATTCTAAAATAACTTCAGAAAAAAATACACACATACATTTTGAATAAATTGAAATTAAATATAATAAAATGTATAAGCAACTAAACAACTTAGCAGAGTTGATTTGTGTCGTGGGTTTGCTTCCCATTGGTCTTGGGTTTGACTATGCTCCCACTTTAAAGAGGTGAGACAACTTGCGGTTGGAGGATCTCACCCGTAGGGGAATTAATCTTGCCCTAGCTTGCACATGTACCTAAGATAAGGGCTGATGGGCACTGGGCTAGGTCGTGGGATACTTCCCACACACACACAAAAAAAAAAAAGGCTTTAGAAACAAAACATTAAAGCTAAATAAAATATTTATTTTCTTAAAAAAACTCCTTATTCTTAAATGATAAGTTGTCAAGTCAAAAAATATTCTCTAAAATATCATTCTTGTTTATTTTTAGATTTTAAAAAAATCCAAAACCTTGATGAAAAACTCTTATAAATTGATTTTATTTACAATGTGTACTTCTCTAAGGGTGCGGTCCCACCGAGGGGGCTTCCTAAAAAAAATCAGTTGTGCTATTGAGATATTTTAGGATTATTTTAAAGTGGGAGGTCCCATGAATTTTATAGTACAGTTTATTTTGAAAAGTTTAAGTTCCAAAATTTATGGAAGCGGGTGGNCTTCTCTAAGGGTGCGGTCCCACCGAGGGGGCTTCCTAAAAAAATTCAGTTGTGCTATTGAGATTTTTTAGGATTATTTTAAAGTGGGAGGTCCCATGAATTTTATAGTACAGTTTATTTTGAAAAGTTTAAGTTCCAAAATTTATGGAAGCGGGTGGTCTCATGAAATTTTTTTATTTAACATATTCAATTCATTTGACTAAATAAATAAAAAAGTTTAAAATTTTTTTAGATAAGAATTGGAAATTTTTAGATGATTGACGAGTGGCAGAAAAAAGCCTAATCTGGTGGGGCAATTTCTAGCCCCCACCTTTTCCACCCGCTAACATTTGCACTCTAAAAAGTAGGGGCTTCTACTTTAGAGGAGAAAATTCCAATTAATCCTATAGCAAACTTTTTTTTGGCTTCATGGGACCACGTGCTCCATAAAACTAGATCATGAAGCCCCCTCATGGGACCACACCCTAATCCATCTTCCTAAAGACATGATCACTTCAAAAAATTGATTAATGAAGTTGGTTTTAGGTATTGGGTTATGAAGGTTTTTGCTTTCAGTGTAGACACATGACTATTGACAGTCGCAACTCTAAGTCCTACTTTAGTGATCACACATGGTAAATAGATGAGCTTTGCCATAGTATTGCTCCAATTCCAATATTGTTGTTAAGTAAACATCATAAAAAAATTAGATCTTCTGATTACCGTGTAAGGAAAGGAGTTTTTCCCCTGTTCTTGGTCTAGATTACAAGTGTAAAGCAATTTCTAAACAAAATATTCTTACACAAAAGAAACTGTATATATATTTTAAAATCTCTAAACTCCTTACTATCTGAACCTCACAACACCTGAGCACTTTTGCATAGATGTTTTAAACTAGGGCATGAGTTGCATACTTGCAACGTTTCTGGTATCCAACTAATAATGTAGTGTTGGAAAGATATAGCCTATATTTATATATGATCAGTTGACAAAAAAAAGTGTTCATTAATTCAAAGATCTTGAAATCTTCCTTGTGAAAATGCCATTTTGTGGGCATTATTCTTTCATTTCATTCCATGACATGACATCTCTTTGAGGCATTTTTTCAAACAATTCAAGTGTTTTATCTATGATTCGACATTTTAGATTGTTTCTACCACAACATTTCTAACTAAAATATGTGACAAAAATATCCCTACCATTATGCTTCAATGTATGTCCATACCCTATTCTAAAGCTCTCATTTCATCTTGTTGAAGCACTATGCCAAATAGTTCAAAGGTTTCCCTACCATTATCCTTCAATATATGTCCATACCTTATGCCAAAGCTCCCTTTTCATGTTGTTGAAGCACTATGTCAAACAATTCACGTGCCTTCTTTGTTCTTCTACATTTTTTATATATCTTTGATTTTTGTCATCTATAGCAGAAAGCCTCTTTCCCTTCTTTTCACCATTATTTCCTCATTTTTTACTCTTCTTATCCTCCACTTTTAACAACACCTCTAGATAGTAACTCCCCATAAATACTGAGAATGCAGGAGGACGATGAGGACAATTGATTGATGTGTTGATTTTGTTGTAATGAAGTGAAGTTTATAATGTAAGCCTTCTTCTTTTTCATGGTAGAAATCTAGTCAATGGTGATACTATGTAGCCATTAGTTTTAGTAGCTCCTTTTTCTTTAGTTTGTAGTTACATATTTACATGTAATAGCTTCTCTTTCCATCTTCTTCATTCAGCAAATCAATAGTGTATTAATGCTATTGCAAAGTTAAATTTTAGTTATTGTCATTTTCTATTTAATCGTTACATGTTTAAATATTTTCAAATAAAACTTGACTTGTTCATTTCATACAAATAAGATAGTTGTATAGAATATCTCTATTAACAATTCTATCACTTTTACTTTCACTTATTTATTTTCCTATTTGCTTGGCCATTTTTTTATTCGATGATTTTTTTTGAAATTAAAAACTATGAAGGTGATCCAAGCATAGTAATGGAAGCATAGATATTACTACATCTTAAAGAGACCATATCAAGAAAATAAACTCTCTTGGTACTTATATATTAGTAAGCATATCAAAAATATATTATCTTATAATATTTAAGATGGATCATTATTTCTAAAATAAATATATTGAAGATATTTATACTATTTTAACGAAAATAAATTATTATCTCTAATGGATATGCTATATTGTCTAGGATTTTCTTTCAATACTTGTCTAATGTGAAAATCCGTCTTTTATCCCATAAAGTAGATCAAAATACAAGTTTGATTCAGTTTATTAAAAAATATTGCTGGTGCACATTGTTTTTCTTCACAAATATTAATCCATGCACAAAAATATATCTGACATGTTTGCAGTGGAGAATATGTTTTGGTGATTGACCCCCCTTCTATCAATTACAATAATATATTTAGTTGGGATTAATGATCAATATCGACCTCCAAAATACAATTCTTCACTAAATCTTGTTGATTCAAAGGACTCTTGCTTTTCTAGCATCCGTCCTCTCCCCATACAAATATGAGGCAATTCCCCTAAAGGCCATAGCCAAAGCCAAGCCTTTCTTAACATTAAATTTCTCCCCATATATGAACACTCCCAACACTTCATCCATGGGAATAAAAACAATTATATTTACACAAGTTAGAGAGAAGTAGTTAAGAGTTTCCAACATATAACATTTCATACCAAAAGCATATTGAATTTAAACTCCTCCACATCAGTAGCCTTGGCATCCCTCGTAAAAACCATAAATCCTTGTTAACAAACATCGACTAATCATAAAAAAATAATGGCCGCAAAGGACTTGATAAGCTACATCTCCATAACCAACAAATAATTAATTTTATGCAAAGCTTTGTTAAAGAATAACGAAGCCATAGAGACCAACTACAATAATGGTCACAACAAACCCAATCTGATATTGCCCATTTTTTACTCTTTTAGGCTTATCGCTATTGATATTGAGTGCAAGCACATGTAAGATTTATGCTTTAGTGTTAGTTATTTATTTGATAAAATATGAAAACAACCAAAACAAAATAAATAAAAATCAAACATATATAAAGTGAATACCTTTTTTTTATAGATGAATAAATGTGCAAGATAATATTCTATTTATTCAACCATTCAAGGAAACAGAGAAATAGTTTGCTAATACAATAAAAAATAATCCTTTTCCATAGTGAGTAGTGAGATTTGTGGAAGAGAAATGACCATTTTTTGTTATTTTTGTCTAATTTATAATTATTAAAGAAAACAAGTCCTTTAGATGAAATAAACAATTAGTTGAAGGATGTCAATTTAAAATGCAAGAAGTTTTATGTACACTTATCCATGTTGTGGCTATAGAAGAATGTAATTGTTCTAAAATAATAAAATAATTTTGAAGATTATGTGCAAAATTAAATTATACAATGATACATATATATGAATCCATGCTTTTTATAATTTATTTTTTAATATTAAAATTCATTTATATTATTTTTTCGAATTCCTATTAGCATATCCCTTGCAGCTCCTCTAGCTACAAGTGCTAGTTTAATCCATTTACTAATAAGAGCTTACTAAATAACTGAATAAATAAAACAAAAATTAAAATAATAAGTTAATATTAAATGGCATTGAGAGATCATGACAATCATCATCAATTTAAAACAAGAAATAGCTTTCCATTCATACAAAACATTTATTACGGCGAAGGTGTTTTCTTATGTGAGATTGATGACCTAATTTTTCCATCCAATGGATGACAATCTTCCATAGAGATTGCACGACCATTAAAATAAATGAAGACATTCATTGTTGTATTACTTTTTTTTCCATTTTAGATTTTTTGGGGCATGAGCACATGACATAAATGAGCTATTTGTGCATGGATGCGGCTAAGCTCCCTACAAAATGCACCATTGACCAAATTTCAAAAACCAAAAAACTTAACAGATTTTCACAAAAATTTCGGCATATGTTCTTCATGATCTACATATTTTGTGGTCGAAAACCACATAAAGTTGTAAAAAATCATTGTGTTTTCACGAATTTGAAAAAAAATTGACCTTTTTTTTTTGTTTGGTACATTTTGTCTAAAGCTTAACCCATGCCTTTGTGTATTGTGGTAGACATTGTACAAGAATTGCGAGGTACCCAAAATATATATTTTGCAAACTTCGGAGCTTCAAAGGCCATTGTTTTATTAATGCTCTGAAGATCTATCAAGGTTGTCAAGTTTAGCCACCCACTAGCTGAGTTGATGGAGCCGTAATGTGCTTAATTTTCCAATTGACAAGACATCTAGTTATGTAGAGGCCTCCTGTTTGGTTGATAAGATGGGTGATTAACTTGGCATGAACTTTTCTACGCCATACCCAACCTTGGATGGATATTTTTGGTTCCTAATTCTCTGATCGACTTATGAGTTGTACACTACTATTAATTGGCAAAACCAACTTGGGACCACAAGAACCCAAAAAATGTTCCCATTACCCCCAATGAGTAATGGAAACCGCTGTAAAATACCACTACAAATGGCATGGGCTTTAACAATACACAAATCAGAAGGACTTACACTTTAGCGAGCAACAATCAACATTAGCAACATTTACCAGCAAGGGCTAAGATTCACAACTATTTCAAGAGTTTGTGATCTTATAGACCTTTGCATACATCCTACCTCCACTTTCGAAAGACATACACACATACAACTAAGCCCATATGTTGCTCAACGGAAAGAAGAAGAGGCACGCTTGATAGAATTATCAAATGCAAATTCTTCAAACATTATAATTTAGTTGTAACCGCTCCAGGTTTGTTCCATAATTTAAAATGATTTCTAATATAATACATATGTTTACTCTTCTTTTGTTCTTTTTTCTTCTTCAAATAAGAAACAATGGCTTCTTACAATTTCTACCAATGTATTTTTTCATACTACCATATTTTTAATTTTCTCCTCCGATATCGTCCCCTCAACTGTATTTCTCGAGGTTGTTGCTCTTTACAAAAAAACTCCAAATTGTCCATTTGAAGTCACTGTTCAGTCTAAAACATGACAATTATTTAACAATTGACATACAAATAATACCTCTACTACTGTAAATTGTTGTAATTAATAGCTCTACAAACAGTACATTATTTTAGAAAGTTAAATCACTAAAGATTAATAATAAGACTACACCTTCCTCAAATTAATTTCAATTGATATTTATGCTCTTCTACCATATTTCTTTCGCGTATTCATTCCATACCGAGGTGCGATTGCTAGTTTTACCACTTTTAAGGGCCCGTTCGGCAGCAGGAATTGGACCGAAATTGGCATTATCTAATTCTGGTTAATGCCAAATTTGATGTTTGGGTCCTTGGAAAAAAATGGAATTAGAATTCCGAAATTCTCATTTTGCCCCCAAAATGAGGATATCATCTTCCACCTACATAGGTGGAATTGGAATTTTTACAAAAGCAAATTTAATATTTCATTAGATCCGTGACTATAAGATGTATATTACATTGCTATATATATACACACGTGTGTATATACGCATGTGNAAATTTGATGTTTGGGTCCTTGGAAAAAAATGGAATTAGAATTCCGAAATTCTCATTTTGCCCCCAAAATGAGGATATCATCTTCCACCTAAATAGGTGGAATTGGAATTTTTACAAAAGCAAATTTAATATTTCATTAGATCCGTGACTATAAGATGTATATTACATTGCTATATATATACACACGTGTGTATATACGCATGTGTATATATACACATATGTGTGTATATACACATGCATGTATGTGTGTATATGTGTGTATATATACACACATGTGTGTATATGTGTATACATGGATACACACTTGTATGTGTATATGTATGGTGTGTATATGTGTGTATATATACACACATATGTGTGTATTATATGTGTATATATACACATGTGTATATGTATGTATATATACATAAATGTGTGTATGTGTGTATACACACGTGTGTATGTGTGTATACATGGATACACACTTGTATGTGTATATACAAACATGTGTGTATATACACACATATATACACACGTGTGTGTATATATAGATGTGTATACACACATATATGTATGTATATATACACATGTGTGCATGTGTATATATATACACACACATATACACACCATATTCAAAGAAATTAAAAAATAAAGAATCAAAATTCCTTATACATCTTCCTGAATTGACCATATCCAAGAACATGGAGAAATAATATCGACGGGAATAATGTTTAACGGAAATGTGCGGTTAATTCACGAGTGCTCGATTTTTAGTTAACGTCAAATAATTCTGTTTCGCGTCTACAAATAATGAAATGCAGAAGAGTCAAAAGATATTGAGAACGCCCCTTTGAAATTTGGAGAGCCTTTCCACGCTTAAGTCTTTCTTCTGTCGAGGCGAAATCAGTAATTGCTCTGTCTTTTCAACATTCTTTGATCGTTCTATTTCTCATCAAATCAAGAACGATTTTGGCTATGGTAAGGTACGCTACTTCCACTCCTTTCTCCTACTTAGATTTCCATTTCTGTGAGTTCTTTATTGTTTTAAGATCGCAAACCTTTTTCAATATTGGAAGACGTTCAAATCTTCACTGTTGTTTTTTATTACGAATATTTGCTTCTACGTTGAGGAATTGATATAAATTAATGATTACGAGGATTTTGACAAAGTTTCTAAACAGATTTATTTTTTTTCAGTTTTTTTTGGCGTCCTGAATCTTGATCTTAAACTAAGCGTTAATGGATTTGCAAGTTTATCTCAGCAAACCTTCTCATTGATGGCGAGCTTACAATTTTTTTTGTTAAACGTTATGAAGACTCATCAGTGATCTGAAATTAAAATATCTGATGTTCGTTTTAACATTTTCATACTGCAGCAATAGGTATCTTTTTGAACATTTGAAGTGGATCGCGAGAGGCGCACATATTTATTCTAGTTTTTCTTTAAATATGCGAATCCGTGTAGTCTTCCAGTTATCATTCTTCAATTTTATTCATTAAATCGAAAATAATGACAGGAGCTCTATTCTAACGTTTTTCTTCTATACCTTTTTTTAAGGTACACTGCCTACTGTTTTCCTTATTAATTTGCTTTCAACCGTAAGAGAAATTTTTTCTGGTTTAAGATTGAAAATCTTTTTTCATAATATTACGATATCGGAATGTTCATAGTTCTTTTAGTAGAAATATCTGTCTTCTCAAAGGAATTACCTGTACCGAGTTTCAAGAATAATAAATTTGTCGATTTTTCGACATTTCAATATTATGTTTCACAGCCTCCTTTGTATCTGTAACTCAATTCAGGTAACAGTTTCTGGATTCTAAAATCTTGAACTTAAGCTACGTAGTAACGATTCAAAAAGATTGTGCCAAGAACTTTTGTAATTGAATTAGGACTCTTGATCTTAAGCGAACAGGTAATAACTTCGAAAGATTGTTTGCTTTTTCATTGATTCTAGACGAGGATCTTGACAAAGTTTCTAAACAGATTGATTTTTTAAGTTTTTTGGCGTCCCGAATATTGATCTTAAGCTAAGCGTTAATGGATTCGCGGGTTTATCTTAGCAAACCTTCTCGTTGATGGCGAGCTTACAATTTTTGTTTTTGTTTATCGTCATGAATACTCACCAGTCATCTGAAATTAAAATATCAGATGTTCAGTTTTAACTATTTCATACTGCAGCAATTTAGGTATCTTGTTGAAAATCTGAAGTGGGTCGCATTGCAATCAAGATCTGCTTCTCACTCGTAATATCACATTGCAATCAAGTTCGTAACAGCTCTGCAAAACTTAAGAATTTCCAAATCCTGTTCCAGAACACTCCTAATCAGTTTTTTCCAGACCAAGTCAGAATCAATAACACTTAATTTATTAATTTCCTCTTTTACAAAAAACAGGGGAGTAATTTTTCGCAGGAATTGGCACATAAAAACTTGCTTCCATTTGCCCTCTATCTAAATAACTGGGTGAGCAACACTTGAATGAATTTTCACAAGTGATTGTAATTTGTTTTCTCTCATTCGCTATTAATCCATTAACTCCCGTTTTAACAACAAATGCAGAAACTGTAGTTTTCTGATTTTGACGAATACGGAGATCAACTGAACCAAAACGCCTCCCTTATGTTCTGGGTTCATCGTGAAGGATACGAGCAGCACTATACAGTTCAACATTTTCATTGACTTTAATATTTTCCTTCTCAACATGTCCAGTCACCATGAACCAGTCCAAGATGGATATTTTCTTCAACGAATCATTGTATAATTGGCTAATCTCAAGAACTCCTCTGTGAGTCCCCCGCAAGTAATCACCTGTATCTGAGAAGATACAATGTCAAAGATCCGATGCAAAACTGTTATACTAGCATTATGTTCTCAGCCTAATGAAGACCGGCGGTCATCTTCTTTAGAATCCCCTGAATTATGTCTGTCCATCTCTAACTTATCCGTTAGTCGCCCAAGAATTGCAACAAGAATACCAACACCTCTCTCCAATTCGCGCAACTGCTGGTTAGTGGGTGCGTCTCCATAAGTAACCGCTTCCATCATCGAAGCTTCCCTATCAATCACAACACCTCCCTGTTGCAGAATTTTTATATCTCTCTCGATGATATTACCCAGCGTGTTAGTATTTCCTTGGGCCTCGTCAATCTTGGCATTAGAAACCTCAACTTGTTTGCTGACCCCAGTACAAACACCATATCTAGCAGGCACGGATAGGCTTTGTAGAACCTTTGTCGGCCCCGAAAGCTCTTTCTGTCTTCTCAATATATCTCTTCACATGTCGACTCCTCTGAATTTGCTTCTCCTAACGACTCTTACCCTGTGTCCCGCCTCTAAGACTTTTTGGGTCTCTTTTTTTTGTGGTTCTTCTTTCCCTGCCAGCGTAGCCATTGAAGTAGTTTTCTCTGCTGCCTCGCCCGTTTGTCCTGACTTATTTTTGTCTGCGCTTAGCATATCCACACCTTCAGAAGACTCTTCTTCATTTTCAAATTGATTCGAATGAACTTCCATCACGGTCTCCACAATGACAACATCTTCACCCACATTCTCGTTTAAGGTTCGAAGCGAGACTTCTTCCTGTGCATCCTTTTTCTCAGAGGCCTTTCGAAAAACATTATCTTATTCTGCTAATACCTTCATTGTAGGTGTCAAAAAAAAAATCTCGTCACTCTGCGGCTCACATTCTGGGACTTGCAAATTAACACTAAAAATGAAAGCCAAACCTTTCCCATTACAGCTGTGCTTCTTTATCTGCGACTCCTCGTCTTCTTTGTTGCCCGTCATACACCCTCCGTAGGCACTGACCACCATACAGCCCTCCGACTCTTGCTCTTCTTGGCTATCCTCAGTCACCCTCATTCTTTTACCAATATTTCTCTTGAGAGGAGGTGATACTTAACAAAATCCAAGTTATCCATGCGGCACCACTCTCAAGGACTCATCAACCTCCTCCAAGGAATGCCTACCTCGTTCCCCTTGTGGCCATCTAGACCATCATTTCTTGGTTTCTCTAACAGAGAAGTCCTCTTTAATCTCTTCCACAGTTGTCACCTTCGGCTCTTCCTTCACCTCAATTTTTACGGCAATGACAGATTCCTGAACTTTATCTCATCAATGATGTACACACAGCTTGTTCGAGGCTAAAGACTTTTCATACTTGTTTAATGTACCCATCAAATCAGCAGTTGTGGTTGGCTTGGACATTTTAGTTGCTACAGGGGATAAGCTGATCAAATGGCTTCAAGAGCTTTTCTCTCTAAAATATCCCAATCTTCATCCACATGGCTGCCGGTTTCTTTTCTTTATCATATAATGGTTGCCACAAATCTTCTACATACAAATAGTCCTCCATTTGCATCTTCTAATAACATCAAACTTTTTGATTTTTTTTCATCACTCGTCATTGCTTCCACTTAAGCTTGAATCTCTCCTGCCAACGACTGAGCAAAACCTGCTCTGATACCAATTGTTAAAAATAAATAAACAACAGATTAACACAAAACCGAGATTCAAAATAGACAAAACAATTTTATAGTAGTTCACCCTACAAACTATGTCCACTCTCAACCACCAGGGAAATACTCTATTAATCAACTGTTCAATATACAATTCTCAGATCTTATACAATGCATCACTAACATGCTTTATAAGCAAACATGACAGCGTCATTAGGAATGTGAAGAGCCAAAAGATATTGGAGGGAAACCAGGTGACTGTTGGGTTTCACAATCAACAAGAAGCGCACATATTTAATCTAACTTTTCTTTAAATATGCCAATCCGTGTGGTCCTCCAGCTCTCATTCTTCAATTTTATTTATTAAATCCAAAGTAATGACAGGATTTCTATTCTAAGGTTTTACTTCTATACCTTTTTAAGGCACACCGCCTACTGTTTTCCTTATTACTTTGCTTTCAACCGTAGAAGAATTTCTTTCTGGTTTATGATTGAAAATATCTTTTCATAATATTACGATTGCGGAATGTTCATAGTACTTTTACTAGAAACATCTTTCTGGTCAAAGGAATTGCCTGTACCAAATTTAAACAATAATAAATTTGTCGATTTTTCGATATCTCAATATTATGTTTTATAGCCTCCTTTGTATCTGTAACTCAATTCAAGTAGCAGTTTTCGGATTCTAAAATCTTGATCTTAAGGTAAGCAGTAACGATTCAAAAAGATTGTGCGAAGAACATTTGTAATTGAATTAGGACTCTTGATCTTAAGCGAATCAGTAATAACTTCAAAAGATGGTTTGTTTTTTATTGATTATAGACACGGATTTATTTCTACTTCGTAAATATGTTATCTGAATCTATGTGAATAGTTACTCTTTCATACTCAACGATACGCATGTTGTTAAAAAGCTTAGCTTGAAAGTTATTAATTCCATCTTATTTGCGTATCGCTATAACCTTCCTACTATCTTGTGCGTAATTTTCCCATTCTTGTCTTTTCATTTCGATCTTTTCTCCTCAAGGCAAATTGTTTCGATTTGGTTATAAAACGCATGTAACTTCTCATTTTGTTTCCCGTGTTCAGGGCTTTTTCTGATTATATTTGCAGTTCAAGACGAATATCCTCAGCAGACAGAGATTCCCGACGATTCTCAGCGGAACTAGCGTGCGCAGTAGCTGATTGCTGAAGGATTTGTTCAACAGATTTCGCTTCAATAAGAAAAAATTCACAGGCAGCAAAACAGGTAGGCATGTCTGAAGAAGCTTCGCAGGACAGCGGGTCTAATCTGTCTTATGAAGAATATTTTCAGGATGTGGATCAATACATCGACCTCCACCCAACTTTCAGCATATCTTATGATATTAAAATTCAGGGGCTGTTATTAGCCGGTCGTTATAAGGAAGCATTTCTGTTCCTTGAGCGTTCATCTGCTCTCAAACCGGAGATGAAAGAGAAACTAACGAAAACCTATCGTGCATGCGGCGCCCACTATTTGGACATAAGCGAAGATAACGTAGAGATCAGACCAGACGGCGATTTCATTGGGGCAGTGGAGATCAGAATGACAAGCAATGGCTGCGGAAGGGGTTTGTTTGCCACGGAGAATATCCAGCGAGGTGATGTATTATTGATCAGCAAGGCTTTGGCCGTCTCTCATGAGCCTGCCACGAATCACAATCCCCTGCTTCAAATCACGAAAGACGCTTTAAATTCCTGTGNAGAAAAGATGCGCCAGATTTTTCTTTCTCTCTGCCTGAAAGACCAGTCACGAGTCATTCCCAAAATGTCAGACTTTGTCACCAAATCTGTGGAAGGTCACCAGACCGATTGGGCTATGCTGTGTCAAAATTTTGATGAGCTGACTGAAACGGAAAAGGATCACCAATTCCAGAGCATCTTAGAATTCATTGCATTTGACGATTCTTCTGCAGTTGCAATGAACGAAAAATCCAAAGAACCAGCGATTTTCGAGCATGTTCCAGCCAGGATATATTATGGTGTGTGGCTGCTGCCTTCCTTCGTAAATCATTCATGCGTGCCCAACGCAGCAAGAGTTAATGCGGGTGATATTATGAGGATTCATGCAAGTAATTCCATTAATGCAGGCGAGGAAATCAGCATTCCTTATTTCAATGTTTTGGTGCCCTTTCCTTCTCGACACGAGTCCTGCTCAAACTTTGGTTTCACCTGTGTCTGCAAACGGTGCGAGTTAGAAGCGAATAAAATGGAGAGATGCGGTGAGCTGAAGGATCTTTACTCGGACTACGCGAGAATCAGCATGTCATCAGAGCTGGAAAAACGGGCTTCTCAACTGCAGAATCTTCTTAATCGAGTGCAGAAATGTGAGGAGTATTTGCACGACACAGAGATTTTGAGCGAGGAAGATGAGAAGTTTGAAAAATGGTACAGGGCCTCGTTTACGCCTGTTTATTTGGCGTGTCTTTTAAACAGAAACATAAATGATGTGCGCGCAGAATTTTGTCTGGTAAACGACATAAATTTCACGGATATAACAGATGCTATGCTTGAAACTTGTCCCGGGAGCCTTCATTGTCTTATATTTTTTGATGAATTTCGAGTGAAGTTGAGAGAATATCTGGTGCGGCATGGGAATGAAATATCGGTGAGCAGAAAAGAATTGTATGGGGAATATGTCACTCACGCGCGGAATTGTATGTTGAGCATTTCCCGTTCCATTTACGGCAATTCACATCTCCAGAATTTTATCGACAATAATTTACAGCAACTCATCTGAGGGCAATTTGGGGCTCAGAATATACAATCTGGATTTCTGATTCGAATTGTTCTACCCTTTAAAGGCTCTATAATTTTTTTTGTAATTTTGTTTCGCCATAACAACGGATAATTAACTACATACAATATAGATACCTGAGCACCACACGAAAAAATTGTAAGTATTTATATCATTTCTCTATGAAATGTTAATAATATAATTTTGGAGGTTTGAAATTACTACAGCTATTACAGATTATTGAATGATTATCTTCTCTTTCCCAAACCGTTTGAATTAGTATAATATTTTTAAACATTATTTTACGTATGAGTTGAATTCTTAAATAATAACTGTGATGATGCTCATTTACCAAAACGATGGATTTTCAGTTCTTGAATTTGGCAGTTGTTATACTTAATTTCAGTTCTTGAATTTGTCTTTGGCAGCTGGGCAAGTCTTTCAAATCTAATCAAACAAGTGAACATGTGTGGAACCTTTCATAAATGGTTTCAATGTTCATAGATGCACATTATGAACTTCTAAGCATGCAATTTATCATACTAGACGTGGGACTGTGCGAGAAAGCTCAAAGCTTGTTTAATTTGTTTCTTTGTGTGCTGCTTAGAATATAATGCAAGTTACGAATGCCCTTGTGATATGTCACTTCACTAAGAAACACGTAGTCTACAGATTCTACCATTTTAGCAACACTGCAAATTCATAGAGAAGGACGAAAATATCAGACAAGCTCGAGATCATCTCTCACCAAATCTCAACTGTGCATCTTGGTATGCTTGATTCAACTTCCGATTTCCATTTGGAATACTTGCTCAAACGTTGCACTTATTCTTTTGTGAATATCTTCTTCAATGTAAGATTTAATAACAAATAATACTGCATCATGGTACTTGTTAATAAATTTAGAAGGGTTGTAACTATTCATTTCTCCAAGGACACCAAGGATTCATTAACTCGACTTTTTCCTTCAGCCCGCCTTCTTGACGCTAAGCTCCTCGTTAATTCGTCTCCTCCTTGGATGTTGCAGACAATTTCTTATGGTCTGGACATCTTCAATCTTCCAAATTATGGAGCTTTTGTTTTATCCCTTTGAGAATACTTTGACCATGCAAAATAGTGTTGTGGCATTTAAAAATTTTTGGTCTCCTTTATTTTTCAACCATTTCCTTGTTATCTAATCCCGCATGGCGGGTCCTTCATTTGCAAAATGGTTGTGTAAAATAAAAGAATGGAATCTTTCGATTTGGCTTTGAACTAGAACCCATCCACTAGAACTCCTAGAACTCCTTTTTTAAGGGGAAACGTCTAAATAGGGGGAAACGTCTAAATAGTTGGATGTGACACCCTTTGCATTCATTTAGAGTTAGACTTGATTTCTAGTTGGCTCATTGAAAACCTTTCAGCTTCACCAATAAACTTTGAGGGTCCATTAACTTGGTCAAAATATTTTAACTTTAGTCAATTTCACAAATTTACTCATGTTTTTCTTCATGCTTGCCACTTTTACAAATATTTTAACTTTAGTCAATTTCACAAATTTACTCATGTTATTCTTCATGCTTGCCACTTTTACAAATATTTTAACTTTAGTCAATTTCACAAGTTTACTCATGTTATTCTTCATGCTTGCCACTTTTACAAATAATTGTTTAATAACAAATAATTATGTTGTTTCTCAATAACTAGACATTTTAATCTATTCCGATGATTCCAATAATTAAACTTTTGTAATGAGTGAAGAACAATGCTCTAGCACAATAAAAATTTCCAATGCCACTAATTTTTAAAAAACCACATCTATATTTGAATCTATCAATTACAAAGATTATCTCAAATACACCGTCATTGCCAACATCCAAAATGTTGAAATTGGTGATGTACATGGAGGATTTTTTTAAAGTTTCTTAGCTATTATTTATTGTGTTTCATAAGCTTGAATTAGGTTTTTTCATTAGAAGATATGATAGGGTGTGTGTATAATAAAGTGTCATCTCAGTTAATGTGGACCATGACAAATAATCCACAGTTCAATATCAAATAAAAGAACATGATTTGAGAACATCTCTTATTTCTTGTGTTATTTCATTAGAACCTTACAAGATGGTGTTTCCCTGCTTTTAATAAAATGTCTTTTGTATAAAGATCAAATCTTTTCAAACTATTTTTTATACATTTTCTCATATATTCATTTGTTTGCTAAGCCTTTCTATGTATAGTTGAATTACATGAAACATCATGAAAAATATTTTCTTTTCTTAAATTTTCTACATTAAAATATAAAAACTTGGAAATGTTCACTATAATCATAAATAGATATATCGAAAGATTTTTCAATAGGTATTAGGCTTGGATAGATGTGTTTCTTTATTAAGACAACTTTTAACATCACAAGATAGTTTGGAAATGATTAAATATCACTTATAAGTTTAATCATGTCAAAATATATATTTTTAATGTTTAATTATTTTAAATAGAATAACCCTTTAATAAATAAAGTAACTTTAATATGTCTAAACATACTTTAAATAAATACATTTTAAATATTTTAATATTCTTATTGAGAAAATCATATGTTATTAATATATTCAGATTATTGTTATATATGACAATAAAATATCTCTCTCTTATGTGTATTTTTTTCTTGCTTTCTCTCTATTCTTGTGTCTTGGGATTCCTATTTTTATACATTGCTTATTTATTTTTACTTCAATATTCTTCTTGCTACCTATTTGGTTGATATTTCTAATTTTAAATTTTTCTTTACTTATCTAATGTAAATTGTGTTTTTTATGTATTATTATTCTTCTTATGAATTTTTTTAGAGTTGTTTATACTGTTTTGATTAGATAAGGTGGGAGAGGGAAAAAACCTTAACAATACTATTTGTTATATTATTTATTTATTCTTCCTCAATTATTTTTTAATATTCTTAAATTTAATATTTTTCATTCATTACTTTATTTCTTGTGCTATATATTTACTAATGATATGCTTTAAGTAAAATTATTATAAGAGTTAGCAGATTTTCACAATCCATAAAATATGAAACTAGTGTCTCTAGATTATGATTATGTAAGAATTTGTGTGTCAACGTTTCGGGTCACACTCAGTGAACCACCATCAGGATAAGAGAGCTTAAGGAGATGGTTCACTGGGTGTGACCCAAAAAGTTGACACAAAAATTCTTACACAATTAGAATCTAGAAGCACTAGCTTAAAAATTATTGTACTTATTTTTATGATTTTAAGGTTTTAATTAATATTTTGAAGGAAAAAGCCAAAGGCTTGAACTATATAGATAAGGTTTTATTAATGTTATTTATATTAGGTATGTGCACCAAGATGGGGGACCAAAAAGGTGCCAAATACCTTTTTGGCCCCCACCCGCGGATAGGGCGCATGCCCTATGGTTTGGGTAATTTAAACCATAGGGCACGTGTCCTATAGGGCATGCACCCTAATTTGTCCCATAAAGTGTTTGGGAA